>CALNXI010001738.1:0-35000 GCA_942486025.1 Porites evermanni
GGGGGGGGGGGGGGGGAGGGAAAAATTGTAAATAACCCCCAAAGCGATTAAGTTAAGGTCGAAACCAACCAATTTAACTTTGCGTGATAACACCTACTTTTTATCTTACCAAATGAAAGTAATAGGCCTTTTCAGCAAACGATCAATTTTTGGTTAGGGGAAAATGTCGTTTGCACTGTTTTTAACGCAAACGCGTGGAGAGGGGTAATTGCTGATAACTTCCCAGTTGTGCTGATATTTCACAAAACGACGTATAACGAGGAGTTGTTATGTTATCATTTGTTGCTTATTTTGGAACCTTGTTACAATTATCATTGCATTTGTGCCAGTTCACGTGTACACAATTTGGGGGAAAAAAATTTTTTACCATTTTTCTAAAAAATGCCTATTCAGCGTTTTCCTCCATATTGAGGCGCACTTATCTCTGAAAAATGCGTGGTTACCCCCAGTTTTCTTTTTGGATTTCAATAGCCCCTGATATGATCTACTTGTCTCACATAGTCATTATCTGGGAAAAAATACTTTCCATTAGTGGGCACCGTCCTTTTAAACAACACGTTCGACACACAGTTTTTTTTTTAATCGTTGGGCGTGATAACATTTAATAACATTTACTTCCGGGTAACTAGAAGTGCTACCATGTCTGTCTTCTTGTATGATGGCCGAGAATTTGAGCATATTATCAGAAAAAATCGCATGAGCATTAGGAACAACAACAGTTAACTTGAGAAAAAGTTACATTGACTTTTCGTTAGCATTTCCCACGCATTTTAGGAAGGTAACTTTACCCCATAAGAACACTGTAACTTTAAAGAAGGATTCGTAATGTTGTACTATCATGGGGCCTCGGTTACCCGTGGGAAAACATCCTGCTATATTGCTTTATGCAACCTACATCATCAGCTCATGTGGATAAGTAAATTTTCATCCACATGAAATACTTCCACTCCAATGTTATTTATAAACATTATTTCAAAAAGAGGTGGGGTTCGTAATTAATTAATTAATTGATTAATGGATTATTATTTTGCTTTTTTAAGATTACTCCATTTGTGGTAAAAGTCCGTTCCATTATAGAGATACTATCGTTGGTGGAAAAGATGCAAAGCATGGATGGTGGCCCTGGCAGATAGGATTATACATACCCCGAAAGGGTACGTAATATACTAGTAAAAGAAGAATGTGTTTTCAACAAGAGTGTTGATAAATTCCTCGTCAAACGCAAAGACAAGAGACCATTGCATGCAGTATAACACTGATGCTAAAAACATGATGTGTCCAATATTCTCAGTATTCCCTCAACAAAGGAAAGTCACAAACCTAAATCAAAAAGGGCTTTTCCTTTTCTTACTGTTTAGTCCAATACACCTGTCGCTCAATGTAGAGTACTGAAAGGCTCTGATCATGGAATCCACTAGATTTCTAGTTTATGCTTTCGAATGTTCTTGTATACGTTTTGAAATGTATTTTTTTTAACTTCAGAGAAATTTACGTGCTAAGAAAACAAACATATTGAAAATTTTTTTTATAATAATTGAGCGATTTCTCGTGCCCATGGTCAAGGGCTGTAGTCTATTTGCAAGGATGGACCATGGGAATGTTGTGTGATGTAATGCATATAATGCTTGATTGTTTTACAAAGATGTGTTTGCTTATATTGACTGTCAGCACGTCTAGCGAGATAGCTAAGTACATTTGTGTTTTAGTACGCACGTGCGTCTTTTAAAGATATTAAGATCTTTTTCCATGTGTAACTTCTACTTTAAATACAGAAATATCGCCAGAAACACAGATGTACCGCAAAACACGGTCAAAACGTGTACCACAATTTGAAACCACGAACTACTAAGTCAAATGGTCCATTTTCAAACCTCTTCTGTACCCTGGGATGTGTAAGACCCTTGACCCTTGTCCCTTGGCACTTGTTTTGGGCTTCTTTTATTTTCTAGGTGATTCGCTTCTTAAATGTGGCGGTGCTCTCATCTCCTCTCAGTGGGTTCTAACGGCAGCACATTGTTTTCCTTCAAACGACAATCAGGAAAATGTCCAGATTGAGTGAGTCAAGAAGTCATTGTTAAGGAGCTTAATCATTGCTTAGCGTTTTAGTAATTCTTCAAAGTCATTGAGAATTTCTAAGTTGCTGAAATAAAATAAAATCTTTAGTTAATAATAGTGCTTGGCTGCGTAAAAGGCTTTTGTTTAATAGTTTACTCGTTTAGGGTAATATCTGTCACTTATAAACATAAAATTTAACCTCCTGCATGCTTTCTGTTTGTTTCGACCGTATGTTGTCTGTTCCACTTTTTCGTCACATTTATCCAGATCAACGTTCCTTTTTTTCTTTTGGATTTTCCAAAACCATGGCTTGATATTTATCACAATTGACTATTAAAAGATTATCTTGATATCATTTAGTCATCCAGTCTCGCGGTTGTCCACAGTATCTTCTCCACGCTCTTCCTTGTTTCCTTTGCTACAAAGACCTGATGATCATCCACATACATTGAAACGTTGGCATCTGATATTATGTTAGGCATATCATTCAGGAGAAAAATTCCACATTAGAAGTCCAAACGCCTGCGGACATCCTCTCTTCACCACAACCCAGTCACTTGTTACAGAACCTATCCTTACTCTATTCCCTCTCCCCTGGAAATATGATCTTATTAGCTGTAGTGGTAGGGGAGGTAGGGGTTCTGTGACACATATTCCTCGGAGCTGGGAAGGACTATTTCCCGACGACGAGCTGCCTCAGAACCCCCACCTCCCATATTACTCTAAGAGAAACAGCACATTGATTGTGTATAACGGTGCGTTGACCGTGTGTAACACCATGTTGACTGTGCTTTGACTGCACATGTGCATTGACCGCGTGTATGACTTCGTTGACTGTACGTGTGACGCCGCGTTGTTCACACCCGGAAACCGGATCGAAACCTTGTGTTTGAATAGCACATCCAGCTGTCAGCTATTAGAAGAAGAATTAGAAACATTGTGTTTCAAGCACATCCAACGGAAACCGGCTCGAAAACACTTACTGTTACCATAGACGCCTCAAGAAAAGAGAAATAACCCAGTTAGAGATATACAATTGTCTCGGTACATATATTTGATGGCTGCCGAACGCTTTCAGAACAATTTTCTGCACATGTTTTACGGCTCAGTTGACGGGGAAAACCTCCCCAACCCACTCTAACCTGCAAGGATCTTTTTTTGGCAGGCTAGAACAGATTTTGGAGAATGGCTACATGTATGGAAAATAGACGCTCCAAACGGAGAGAACAGAGATAGTTTTGATTTTGCTGCAAAAAACGAAAATAGGTTCATCAATGTCTTGAGAAATGAAATACAGTCCCTGGGTATGAGAATGAAGAATTAAGAATGACCGCATTTGATCATTACATTAACAAACAAGGCACGCGTTTTTGAAAACCAAAACCAAAACGAAATCAGGAAAAACGTGATGGACTTCACGAACGAAGTCAACAACAAAATTGAGAGCTACATCGAAAATGGGTCGGAGCAGAAGCCGATTACTTGGAGAATCCATATGTGCTGTACACTTGAGTCAACTCATTCCCGTAAAGAATTATTTTTAGAACAGGCTTTCCTGCGAAATTAATGTGTTTTGAGGACGTCCTCATATTTCCAGAATGAGAAAAAAATGGCGACGAAAGAGGGAAATTGGCCAACAAGTTTACTCCTTGTTCCATGACCGTGGCTCCTGCCTCCGTTCCTTCCTTTACAACCGAGGGAAGCTGGTTTCGAGTTAATATAAGTAATGTGTAATCTGGCTTAAAACGATTGCTATATTTTGTTGCAACGCACGAGGTCGTGTTTGCTGTTCTAGCACTGTTCGGATGTTTAAATTTTGCGCGTAATGTATTCTATCGCTATTATTTGAAGGGAGCTTTTCAAAGAATTAAAAAATGAAACTCTTTGTTGGAGAGCCAGACTTTTTAAAGGGAATTGGAGCGCTTACGGTAAGGTCTGTAACGGTCGATCGTGCAATCGGCAAATCGAGGGCAATTTTGCGCCTTTGTTAGTAGTAACTGTCGTGTCCTCTGTGTCTTACCAAAGGATTTTCTTTAAAGAAGCAAAACTTCGAAGTGAAGAAACGTATCGGTTTATAACGTCCGAATTTTTATTCATTTTGATGGTGCTATAAGTTATTATTTAGTTGCCACAAGACGAGAAAGATGAACACAGAATTCTGGAAGCAGGCCAAAAATGAATTCGAGAGGAACTTCTGCAAACTCATGAACAACTCCGTGTTCGGGAAAACGATGGAGAACATGCAGGAGCGCGTTAACATCAAATAATTCGCAGTGACGAAAGGGAAAAGATTCGCAAGCTGATTGCTAGTCCTCTGTTTGCCGGTTGCACACTGTTTTCTAACGATCTTGCTGGTTTCAAAATACACAAGGAGTGTGCGAAACTGAACAAGCCTGTTTATGCCGCGATGACGATTCTCCACAACAGAAAAATACTGATTTACGATTTGCTACAACGAGCTCAAAAGCCAGTGCAGTCACAAGTGTGAGCTTCTCTATACTGACACAGACAGCCTCTTGCTGTAGATTGAAATCGACGATTTCTAAAACGACAAGAACAGCAAAAAGGAACTGTATGACACAAGTGATCACCCCAAAGACCGCCCGGTTTACAGCAGCCCAAACAAAAAGAACTTGGGCAATATGAAAGACGAGATGGCATTGCCACATTTGCAGATGGATACCGATTGACAGCCGCAGAGCGTTATGATTATGTTTTGGATTTGCTGGAGGCAGAACAGAGGTAGGGGGTACAACCAACAACTCCTCACCTGGAAGGCCCCGTTTGGCCCCGTCCTGTAAATAAAACAATACAGATTCATCTGGTTTGGTGACAGATTTTTCATACTGCGCCGTTCAGGGCGGAGATCACAGCAGGAAGCCGAACTAACCATTCGGAAGATACTGGTGGCCGAACATGCGCTCAGCAAGGTTGCGGTTAAATTTTTCCAGGGTCGCCTGGTCTGTGAATGTTGTTTTGTGTTTTTCATCTCTTTGGTGACAGCGCCGATGAACTCGCGCCCGGGTACACTTGCAAAAGCTCTGACCGTTTCAAAGGCCTGCGTTTGTAAATTAATGTTCTGAAAAACGCTCGCGACTTTAGCAGAGTCTTTCGAGGTCAATGGTTCAGCGTCTTTGAAAAGGCTGGCCACATCGACGACGGTCAAAGCGTATTTGTATGTTTTTCGGCCTCGACCACGCCCCACAGTTTCGTGTCGACGACAAAAAAGGTCTGCCTGGCGTTTTGCGCAGACACATCGTTGGGGCGAGGAATGTGTTTTTGGAGCAGGAAGATATATTTGCCAAAGGGCTTGGCTTATCAGTCCACTTTTTTGGCATCATTTTCGCGAACTTTATGATGGCGGCGATGCCTTTCCAGTAGCCTTGAGGCTGTAGTAAGTTTTTGAAAGTTTCTCGTTCATCCCATACTAATTTACAGTTCGAACTTTTGATTCTTTGTTACGAATCGAAAACTTCAGCTGGCCAACAACAGCCAAATTCGCCAAAACCGCGGTGAGCGTCACGAAAACAGCAAGGAAAAAGAGCATTGTCACGCACCAGTTGCGCATTTTCATGCACAAGGCTTACCCTTCCCCGGCAAAAGAAACAATGTCTCGAGGCTTAATCGAGACAATCGCAGCCGCAAGTGCGGTCATCCAGCAGACCTTTAGCACTGTGAAGATATCCAGAGTCAGAAGATCGGTCATTTCTATATTGAACATATGTAAAAAATAGAAATGGGGAGTCAGTGGGACACGCTGCTACCGAAAATGCAAGAAAAAAAATCATGGTTTACAAAGAAGTGGCGGAAACAATAGAAAGAAGTCATCGATGGCCTGAAAGGCTGGAAACTTTCTGGTTTTCTTGGTGTAAATGTGCCAGAAGCATGGCAAAGCACACTTTTTGATCATCTCATTGTGCAATTCCTAATGGAAATAGTGCTCGCCGAGCTGGAATACGAGGACACAGGTTTTTCACCGACAACGATTGAGAGGGTCAATTCCAAAAAGAATAGGATGAAATTGAAGGTAAATTTAATAAATGTAAGTTAGTTGCACAAAAACGTGAAGAAATAGACTACAGGGGGGTGGGGTTAATGAACAAATTCTTTATGAGGATTTCTTTGACGTTATTTATTTATAAAAATAGAAAGGCAGCGTATCTGAGCGCAAGAGCGCCGGTGCCAACAAAAATTAACTCGCCTTGTTTTTGCAGAGCGCTGGGCTCAACTTCGTGCACCCGGCTGTAGAGTTTGAAGGCTTAGTCGGTGTTCGTTAAGTTTTGTTTGGTCAGTTCTTTGTTTCCGCCCTGCGTTCCGATCCAGTCTAGCATTTTTGTTTGTTCTTTTTCATATTTGGCATAAGAAGCCTGGTAAGCTTCGAGAGCTTTGTCGAGGGAGGAGTCTTTGATCCTCGAGATATTGTTTCGGGTCACGATGGTGAACTTCACGTAGCTCATTGCATTGCTGCTGCGGTCGGCAGTGAAGTTTTCTTTGATTTTTCTCAGCCGATGCCGGCGGCCAGGCAGGTAAGAGTTGCAGCGTCGAGAACAGTGTTGACGAGATTGTTGTCGGATATGGTTGTATATATTTGTGTGAAAAATTATTCCTCCTCCTCCTCCTCACATGCCAGGCGCCTGTATGCGTTCGGCCGAAAGGGGCTGCTTTTCATTTTTTTATCAACGCGAGGTGGTCGAAACATCTCTTCGATGGCGCCCAACGTAAAAATTGTTCATTGATTTAGAATAAGATATTATTATAAAAGCTCCATAGGCCATAAAGCGTTGGCGTCCCGAGAACAGCTTTTTCAATCACGCTTTTGAGCATGGTTGTATATATTATGCAAAAGAATTTTAATCCACTGAGCGAAGATTGCGAGGTGGCTTTTGCTAAGGCTCAGGTGCCCCAGTTTCGCTGGGAGCCGGGTTTCGCCTTTCGCTGATAATAAACGCCCAGAGCGGAGACAGCCGTTCCTTCTATGCCAAGAAGCAAATATTCGTTGGCTCCGCCGCTGCCGCTCTCTTTTTGCTCAGCAGGAGCTTCTGATGTTTTTTTTTTTTTGCCTCACGTGCCACGCCGGTACGCTCAGCTAACTTTTTTCCAGTCGCAACTCGCCCAGGGTTTTTTCGAAGTTTTGTTTTGAGGACTTTTGGCAAAACTTGCTCTGGAGCTTCATGAGGCGCATCCGCAGGTGCATCGGATTACTCAGCCATGTTGTATATGATAAGATGAAAGTTTTTGCAGTCTATTTGCAGGTTCGTGGTCAGCTTCATTGCAAGGCTCTTGGACAGGCTCCTTTTCAGATTCCTTTTCAGGTTCTTTCTTAAAATCGACGTGCTTGGATGTGATCAGAGCAGCGTTGGCACCCGCCAGCAGGCGCTCGCAGCGAAGTACCATATCTCCTTTTGCAGAGCTTCTACGTCGTCCACTTTGACGACCATATCGATCACCTTGCTGGTCGTTAGATGCTGAGACTGAATAATAAATGGAGCGAAATGATTTACGGGCGCAGCAAATGACAGTGCTTCTACTTCGCATGAAAGTCAAGTGACTTGGTGTTTTCACAATTTGGCACTGAAGAAGCCAGCTAAGTGGAGTTAATTGGTACGTGAGACGTACAATGTGGCACTGAGGCCTCTTCTGGTAACAGATCCATCCGTTACTATCCAGAGGGTGTCTGAAGGGCGAGGAATAACTATGCCTTTGTGGTTAAATAAGAAATCCTGCACGGACTTAAATCTCTCTGTACACTGAAGACCAGTGAGGGCGCACTCTAGGGAATCAATGATGTTTGAGCAGTTGAGAAGCAAGCACACGACTGAGGACCGTTGGAAGAGGAGGACACGATACCAAGGCGGCGATACGATGCGAGTTAGCTGATAACCTGCCTTGGGACCGTATCCAGCCTAGGATGGAGGTGGTCTTGGGACAAATGACAGTCTTTTAGGAGATAAGCTAAGGTTGCAACGATAAAGGGCCTGGAGTACGCGTCGTCAGTTGTTCAGGAGTGCTTCGGGGGTATCGCCACCACAGTAGAGCACATCTGCAAGTTTAAAGTCACCGAGAACGCAACACATCATTTCTTCAAGAACAGTTTCGGACCCAGGCATTCCCATAGCTGATCATATGTAGCTGCGAATTCTTCGGAAGGGTGTGGCTACACCGCAGTACTTCAGGGAAGACTTAGAAAGAGGGATCTGGTAGAAGGCACGGGTGAGATCTGTTTTGGTCATGTAACGCCAGGGGACGATGGTGCGTAGGGTGGTGTCCACATCAAGCTTAAGCGATGGCTGAGGTTTATTGTTCCGTGCGACATAGGCGGTAGCTGTTACAAGTCTGTGAGAAAGAACGAAATGTTGATGTACTCAAAGGTTATGATTCGAGATCAAAAATCTAACAAACACATCGCAGACGGATATAAAAAGCTATTTCGTACCTTTAAACGCGAGGCTGTTCAATTTTTAGTGGCAAAAAACCTTGCCGTAAGTCACTTAACGCTGGAAGCCCTTCCTGCCGTTCAAACGTGAACTGCAAACTGCAAAGGCGACTGCAAGACCGTGGTCACAGGACATTTTGTGGTTTGCGGTTTGCGGTTTTCCAAGAAAAACCTGATGCTTAAGGTTTCTAATGTTGAAGAAACAGGAACGTCAAAACTAAGGGACTCTAACACACATGAGGAAAAACTGCGCGCGCATACAATAGTAACACAATACCTCAGGCACTGCCAGCTGGCGCTGGGGGAAGCGAAAAGGTTTCCTTCTGCAGAGAGTTCTTTATGAGAAAAGAAAACAACATATCCTCCTTCAGCCAGACATGTGCAAAGAAAGCAAAACGCCTTTTCCCGAATTATTAAATGCGCCACGTTTGCAGTGTGAAAATGCGAATTGCCCCTTGTGAATTTGAAATGTTTTGTCCAAAATGCGGCTTGATCAAAAATAATGGTTTTTTTTTTACAAGCACTAATAGGAGATACAGAGAAAAGCAAAAAAAAAAACAACAAAAAAATTATTACTTGCTCAGAAGGGTCAAATATTTTTTTACAACGCAGAGGTCTTGGAATTGATATTTTATTGATTGAGGAGGTTGTTGTGGTTTACCACGCTGTAAATGAATTTGCTGATTCGGACGAAAATTATTGATTAAGTGACTTCTGGTGAAACGTCGGAAAGTGATTCTATTTGGCAATCGTTTCTAAAACGTCACAATCGGCTTGCTCAAGCGCAGTCTTTTTCAGAGATGCAAATGTCAAAAGGGAAAGTCCCGCGGTTGATGTAAGCCAAAATATCCTTGCGGAACAGCATATTTACGATGTGTAGGGGTATGCCCGATTACGAAATAATTTGTATGGTTATGTTTGATGTTTTAGCTTAACTTTTTAAAGTTAAGAGTTCAGGAATGAAAGCCTTTAGGAATAAAACAATTATTGGAAACATTCAAAAATAAGAAAAGAAAAAAAAAAATGACCGCTGATGATGAAATCCTATTTTTGTTATTTTGTGAAGCCAAACAATAATTTACATTCTGGAGCGACCCTGCTTTCCGATGCGAGCCGATTTCAAGTTTTTCACTAGGAAACTTTTGCTCAAACATTTTTTCGGGTCGTATCGGAATTTCAGGGCTGATTAGGAAAGTCACACACTTCTTTGTTTGTGACTGCCGTTGAGCTGCGTCGGTGTTCGCTGTGGACCGCCTACCTGCCCGAAAATTTTTAACGAATGCACTTTTGTTGGCGTTTTCTCATCCTTTCTTGAATATCTTTTTTGAGACGTGCAGCCCTTCTCATCATTTCGTCCATTTGAGTTTTTAAAGAGGACAGTTTTTCTTTTTCCTCCTCTGTTAACGAAGAGACTACCTCTTCCCCTTCACTCTCCTCCGCAGTTTCGCTCTGTGCCAACATGTCAAACAACCCCACCCCCACATCACCAATCAGTTCCAACTCTTCCATGTCATCGAGCATATCATAAAGCGTTTTTCTCTAACTCTTCTTTTCCGACCACATTCTTTCCCATCATTTCATAAAAAAAGTCAATAAGAAGACCCTCGTTTTTCTTTTTCGAGTATTGGTTTATACAAGCTATTTTCAACTGAAGCCTGTAGAAATAGTCCCACATCCTCCTGAAAGTTCTTTGCGAGCTCTTTCGAGGGTTGGTTTGAGATGGACATTATATGCTGTACAAATTGTATATCTGTAACAGGGTTATTTCTTTTCTCTGGAGGCGTCTGTTGGAACAGTATGTGTTTTAGAGCCGGTTTCCGTTGGATGTGCTTGAAACAATGTTTCTACTTCTGCCACGAATAGCCGACAGTTGGGTGTGCGCTTCAATCACAAGGTTTCGATCCGGTTTCCGGTTGCGAACAACGCAGCGTCACACGTAGAGTCAACGCAAAGTCACGCACGCAGTCAACGCCCTCGTGCAGTCACCGCACAGTCAACGTAGTGTTACACTCGGTAAACGTGCTGTTACACACAAACAATGTGCTGTTTCACTTAGGGCCTGTTTACAAGGAGAGAGGTTTACCCTTGTGTTAGGGTTACCCTAGCAAGCAGGTAAAAGTTAGCTCTGGTTTACATGCAAATTTCACAGGTAGGGTTACCCCATCACCCGGGTCAACTTTTCCAGCTTTATTGATGTGTTTCGTCATGCGTGACATTTTTTGTAACGTCCAAGATTTGAAATAAAACTTGAAGTTATCATCGTAGACAGAAAATACCTTATATTGTTCAGACGATTACAATTTAGCTCAAAAATTTGATAATTCCTTTCTAATAGTCAAGATTACTGGTCACGGTGAAGATTACTGGTCACGCATGACGGACGAACGTTGTCCCGGGTAGGCGAGTTATCTGGAGCAGAGCGTTTACAAGGGAAGTAGGGTACCCCCCCCCCCCTTGCTAGGTTAAGCGTGTAAAAAAAGAAATGTGCGAGTGCAAGGGTTACCCTTCCTCCTTGTAAACAGGGCCTTCGTGTAGTAGGGGAGGTGGGGGTTCTATGGCACTGAGGCCACAGGAAGTAGTCCTCCCCAGCACCGAGGAACATTTGGGACGAGGCGCTGGGGTGGACTACTCCCCGAGGTCGAGGTGTCACGGAATCCCCCCCTCCCCTCCTCTACTACCGCTGTATAGCTTGTCATAGAATTTGTAGGCCTGCAGTTTATTTATGAGCACCTAATTTGTGGATTTCATGTCATCGTTATTCTGTTGGTATGGAAGCGGAGATGTCAATAAAACAATCTGAAAAATTAAGTTCAATGTTAGAAACGTTTCATTTTGTGACTTTTTCACACATGCACCACTTCCAGAAATACATAGTGTGTCAAACTCGAACGGGTGAGACCTTGAAAAATCGGCTTCTTAAAGACATAAAGTATTTTGCAAAACCCTGGGGGAATTCTCATTGAAATTTGGAAAAATAAGGCGTAACATTGGTCTGAAACGTTAACAGGATACAAAATTTGACAAGCGCTTTAAAGATTGGAAACATTGTGAGCAAGTTGATGTGTCTTAGCGTTTGTTTCTTGTATGCGTTTTGGTTAACAGAAGGTAATGTGTGTGTATAAAATATAACAAGTATTGCATAATTTGGTTTCGCATGACAGTGAGAACTACAAACCCCATATTTTATAGTTCGTGCTATCATGCTAAACCTCATCCAACAATTTGATAACTTAACATCTTAACCTCACCCAGTTATTTTATATCTTACTGGAGGTAATGGCAGATCTTAGGCTATGTTCATACTATACCGGTATGGTATGAACACCTATCCGATATGTGACCCTTCAATTTTGAGATCGGGGCGATGCTGCGTCTCTCCGTTACAGTGGTACCGAAAATTGCCGCTTTTACGTGTAAAGAGAAGCCCTATGTGGTATGGTTTTCATGCCTTGGCAAAAACTATCCCGTATAGTGAGTAGTAAAAGCGTTGCAATTAGAAAATCGAATAATAGTGCATTTATACGCGCGCACGCACATTGCATGGGAATATTAAAGACGCAACAATAAAAAATACGCACCAAAGTTTGTTTCTCTCCGATCTCCAAATTGAGCTTTGACGAAATTAGACTTACTGGAACCCATACGGCTTTGTTAGCGAAAGCAAGGAGAGTTGATATCAGCGAATTTCGGGTTAAAAATCATGCCATTTTTTAGACTTCGACCACGAAAACCGCTGTTCTACAATTCATGCAATTTTGTGCTTGCTATTTCCTTACCATCGCTTTTACTTAATAAGGGTAAAGGAGAAAAAAGAAAAAGAGGAAAGAAAATAAATAAAGAGAGAAAGAAAGAAAGAGATGAATAAATAAATAAGATCCACCACGAGCTGACAAGGGCGAAGGCGAAAAGATGAAGAAAATTTCACTACGTGATTACCGCGCACGTAAGGGAGGCCAATACTGAAAGCAAGGCAAATGTGTGTCGAAACAGAAACTCCTGAAATTTTCCGTTAAGTTCAAAGTGCGTTCTTCTTGCTCGAACGCACTTATCGTTATTATTGTTCTATTTTAAAGTAATCTAGGTCACTACAATTTGGCTTAAACACAGCAGGCGTTAGAATATTTAGGTTTCCCTATGCATCGATCAGCAGTGATCATGACGCCAATCAAATTGGCTGACCAGAAATAGCTCATTGTAGGAGAGAATGGGTATCTTTTGTTGCCCGTGGGCTGAACAAGGATAAGTATATATTCATTTCAAAGGTACCTGTTGCTCCCTAGGTACCGAATAAAAGCTGGTGACTACCACTTGGACGAGAATGAAGACTCAGAACAAGAAGTGCCCATAGAAAAGATTTTTGTTCATCATGGCTACAGGAAAGCAACATTCGAGAGTGACATTGCCCTCGTCAAACTTAAACAACCCGTTGAACTTGGCGATTTTGTTCGAACTGTTTGTTTACCAAAAAGCGAGGAAGGAGACTTGGCGACTCCAACGAAATATGGTTTTGCATCTGGATGGGGTTCGACAAAACCTTCCGAAGGGGAGAGAAATTCCGACCACTCGAAAGTTCTTAAATATTCCCCGTTCGAAATACAACAGGACAGATTGTGTTTAAACGCAACAAAGAAAATCGTTAAATTGAAAGTGACTTTTTGTGCAGGGAACGGAAAAGGAGGAAATGACACTTGTTTTGGCGACAGTGGAGGAGCCTTTGTTCGTGAAGTAAAGAGAGGAAATGGCCATCGGTGGGTTGCTACTGGCTTAATCAGCTGGGGGGAGGGGTGTGCTCAAAAAAATCACTATGGATACTACACTAGGGTTTACCCATTCATCGACTGGATTAATAATACTGTGCACGAAAACTGAAATCAGAAAACACAACAGGACGTATTCGTAGGCAACTATTTTAGTTTGATTAGTGAATTTTTCACCAAGTACTCAAATTAATTAATGCTTAGCTTCTCAGTGCTAATTTAATACAAAGATTAGTAAGGTAATAACCATCAACTGTGATTTTGCAGGGTATTTTTTTTGAGCTTATGACATTCTAGGGCCTTTAATTAAAAACTGAAATTCGATAACGTCTTTTCCTTGCCATTTCTTGCGACTATTTCTTGCTTTAAAAATAAACTGATTGCAGCCCGAAATACCTTGCACGATGGTAATATACCCCTATCTCTGTTAAGGAAAAATGTTGCCCTTTAATCACATCATTACCAACTCTCGTTTCTTCAAATTCGTTTACCGTATCTAATATGTATTAGGCATTCAGTTCTTTTTTTCCCAAGACCAATGGTGTATGCAGAAGTGTGGACGAGAGGATTCGCCATCCTCCCCCCCCCCCCCCCCCCCCCCCCCCCCCCCCCATTTCTTCCTCCTCCCCCCCATTTTCTGCTAACATATAGCTTCCACACCTCTATGGCGCCCCCCCTCCCCAACACGAGTGTGTTCGCAAGTGTGGGGGAGGGGGTTTTCCCCCCCCCCCCCCCCCCCCCCTACCTTTGACGCGTCTGTAATCATTGCCTTCACGGAGAATTTGCTGTCAAAGCATTTCCTCACCAGTTGTAGCGCTGCACATCGCACGAAAGCGCTCTCTCGAAGCTGTATTTTTTGGTAGTCGAAAATGAATGTTGAATGCACTTTTTTGAACACTTTACAGAGCATTTGGCACATACAAAAATAATAAATCTGGTAGTTAAAATCAGGCTATTTTATTGAATTCCGTCAGGGCTATAGGGATTCGCAGAATAGCCCCAAATTTGTTTCCTCCCTTTCCGGTTTTTACACTGTAAGACCGATCTTGGCGTCTTCAGTCCTTTAGGTTTGTGGGATATATGCTGTGCGTAAAGAACGGAAATGTAAGACAATGACTACGTGATCGAAATAACCATCGTCAATGGGGTTTTAAGAGAGTTTTGGATGTCCCCACGACAAACAGAACTCCTCTGGACCCAGTGACATTTCATACAAATTGTTTTTGTTAGCTTGAGGATGGTACTTGTAGTACTTTGTCAGTTTGAAATCCTGTCTTGAGGTTGTTCAAATCTTTTGTAAATTAAAGATGGTGAGAAGCATTTTTTTGACCAGTGAAACAAGTGGTGAATCTCTAAGAATGACACATGCACAGGCGACTGCACGGCAAAAAATTAACAGGTCGAACTTATATCTTTCTGGTTGCAAGTCCAGATGCCTTACCGCTGAGCTAGAAAACCGTGAAGTTAGTTATAAGCACATTAAACTATTGAGGTTCGTGTGGCAAAGCTATCCTGTATCCATACTGCTACGATGGGGAAATAGATACAATGATACAAATTGTGACTGTAAATGTTGAGCGAGATTAACATGATGATGTTTTCTCAGTCAGGGATACAGGTGACTCTGAAAAGGAAAAAAAAAAAAAAACGATTCCAAACAGACATTACTATTTCCAATGATCGACCACTCGATCAGTGACCACTAAGCTGCCGTAGAAAGGTGCTTGATTCATGGTTACCTCTTCTGCCGTTGCTCTCTCTATGACTAAAACTCGCCAGAATCGCGCCGAAAAGACAGAAATACTAATAACATACCATGAATAAGACAAGGAGGCAAGGTAAGGAGTATTGATGTATTTTTATTTCCATTTTAGTGCCCTGTAAATAACGATCGCTAAAATCCCCGTAGAAACCCTTATAACTTTTCTGTTACACAGTAACACAGCAATCAATCAATCAATCAATCAATCAATCAATCATTTATTTTAACACGTTGCGTCAAACGTGTATAAAGAAAATATATAATAACTACAGCTATATAATATTATTCAACTTCAAAAACAACTCAATAAATATATACATATAAAAAACTTGTTAATAAAAACATAAAATATATAGAGGATATTACACGGTGGCGCGAAGATATGAATTTTATTTTCGAGTGGCAAGACAATATTTTACGAACGAGCGCAGCGAGTGAGTAAAATATTGTTTTTGCCACGAGAAAATAAAATTCATATCTTCAAGCCGCCGTGTAATATTCTTTTTATTATATAGACAAAAAGACATTGATAAAATAATAGATTAGTAATTGTGATGAGTCAAATTTACAGTACAGCAATACAAGACGTTGTTTACAATAATCTTGAGAAATAACGCTGAATGGAATAGGGTTCTACAATGAAAAAAATATAAACAAAACTTTGAAAAATGTGTAACTAAAATTCAAAAGACCCAAGACGCCTACAAATTTCAGAGGGAAATTACTGAAATTACGTCATCGATAAACTCACGTGTGAGATTATGGAAAATAAATCACTCGGGTCCCGGATGTAGTTTTTATGAATTTTACGAGTGGTATATTTCCAGTAAAACACTCGCGTCTATATAAGTTTTGTCATTGCATCATGAGGAAGAAAACGCCTTATTCTTTTCAGTGCAGAGGCCTTCGCGTAGGCTTTCTTTAGTTGATCTGATAAGTGTTCTTTATAGGATAGGTCCTTGTCTAGAGTAACTCCGAGAAACTTAATAGATCGGAGAAATTCTATTCTAGCATTATTAGGAAATAAAGAATAATGATAGGCACAGGGTCCAACAGATAATGCTTGAGTCTTAGTACTGTTCACTGTTAAATGGTTAAACTCAAACCACGACGAAAGAGTCTGAAGAACTTTGTTGAAGGAAAATTCTAGAATGGTGGGAGATACATCAGACAGGTAGGCAGTCGTGTCATCAGCGTACAGCCGCAATGAGACATTAGGAACACAGAAATTCAAGTCATTAATGAATATGTTTAACAGCAACGGCCCCAATAGTGAACCTTGCGGAACGCCAGATTTAACTGTTTTGAAGTTAGAGCATACGCCTTCTAATCTCACACATTGTTGACAACCTAGCAGGTAGGTGGACATCAGTTCCAAGGTATGTGGAGAAAAGCTATAGGCCTTCAAACGCTTTGCTCAAGTCCACAGCGACCGCCGCTACAGCTTCCTTGTTATCAACACTGTTCCTCCAATCTTCCGTCATTATTAGCAATGCAGTGCAGCAAGAGTTAGTTTCATAAATCCAGATAAGTTTGAGGACAAAACGCTATGAAATGCATTCCAAGTTTGGTCGTAAATAACTTTCTCAAATACCTTCGATAGCAAAGTTAATATT
Source organism: Porites evermanni (assembly GCA_942486025.1). NCBI lineage: Eukaryota > Metazoa > Cnidaria > Anthozoa > Scleractinia > Poritidae > Porites > Porites evermanni. The sequence goes on from CALNXI010001738.1 coordinate 16,624, forward strand.
GAGACAGGGCGGTAGTTTGCTTTGTCTGTGTCAATCCCCCGTTAAATAATAACATAACATAACACTTTATTAGCATTCCCATACAGCTATGTCGGAAGAAAAGCAAAAAGTCTTCAAGATAAGACCGCAAGGTAATGTGGGTTGTTTCAAATCCGCCTTTTGCTGGCAAACAATCACGCCACCAAACTCGTCGCTGATTCATTTGAACCATACTTATCATTTTAGTTTTAAAAAAAGCACAACAGCAAGGTAAAACTACGTTTCGTCGGAAGTGCACTCTTGCTTATTCCCATCTTTGAAAGCAATTTTGTTCAGCTAATAAGCAAGGAAAAATGACATTAAATTTTACATTTTATCAATTTGCTTATCGTAGTAACGAAGTGGGGGAAAAAAAATATTATAAACAAACTTTTTTCCGAATAATGGTTCCTTCTCAATAATTAATTAAAGCTCGCCAACGTCTACTTAAGGTAATATTTTGCACTACACCAGCATGTGAGCCACATCGCCTTTATTCCACCTCGTTCAATGTTTTAAATGGTGGCGATTTCTCTGGAAATGAATTCTAAAGGACTAGTTTTGAGTTAAAAAAAAAAAAAGAAAAGAAAGGAAAATTGTGGTCTGCTGTTCACTTCTATAAAACATGAGACATTTGAAGCCGTAGTCGGGCAACAACGGCCACGGACAAAAAAGGGTGATGCACGTGTAAATTAAGTTGTTGTTTTGTTAATTTAAACCTAGATGTTGCTCACGGTCTCTTTTGTCGCCATTGTATTTGCTTAAGCTCCCTACTGTTTGAAGGCCTTCCAACCACCTCTGTTTTAAGAGTTGTCCAGCGTTTAGTACTCTCACTTACAGAACGACGTTCCATACTATTCTCAGGGACATACTTGAGTGGCCGCAAAACTCCTATGGGTCCTGAAGCAGGTCATTATTACTTTTCGGTCTTGGCTTAGAGGCTTTTTGCTTTTCTTCCGACAGCGTTTTTTGAAATAGCTGTATACAGAAATGGTATTGCTTTTAAACTATTACAATTATAAATTTAATTATATTTAAAATAACCAAGTAAACGGATAGTATTTAATTAAAAGTTATAATTAGAATTCACTACTTCTCATGCTTCTGTTTTAATGGAATAAAATTCTCTAAGTTGAAATGCTTCATAGACATTGTAGCCACTCGTGAGCTTGGGTTACCTGTGCTGAATCAAAGCAAAGTGTGTTTCCAGGCTTTCTACAAGAAATATGCGGGTAGAATTGACCAGAAACGAAAAAAAAGACTTCTTCAATGCAAGTAATTCAACTTTATTAAACAAAAATTTAACCTTTATTTAGTCGAAACTCATGTCTCCTTTTGCCCATGGTCTGAAGGAGGCTATTTGGTAACAGCTGTTTGGTGGACTTGAGTGATAACTTCGCTAAGCTCTGCTCAGATGATTTCTACATCGAACCAACTCCTGTCACAATCAGCAGTGAGGTGGAGATCCTGGTTATTTCTGAACGGCAGGTCTGGAATTCACTTAGGGCACTCAAAGGAACTGCGGCTGGACCCGACCCGATTCCTTGCTGGGTTTGGAAGGAGCATGCATGGTTTGGAATCTCTCAATCTCCACTTAGTGTTTGCTATCACCGTGGAAGCGAGCGATTATCACCCCTCTTCCCAAAGTGGACGTTACTCAGTATTAATATGAATCCTGTCATAGCGAGGGCTTTCGAGAAAATTGTCTACCACTGCCATGCCCGTGAGACTATTGCTGAAAGTCACCTCAGCACCTCGTTGTTCCTCTACAGAAAAGGAGGAAACTGTACTGATGCTTTCCTGTCAATTCAACATAGGATCAAAATTAGATAACCCGGCTGATTTTAAAGCAGTTCGTCTTTTCGGTATCGACTTCAGCAAAGCTTTTGACTCTGTGAAATATGAATAAATTAAAAAAGCTCCCATTGAATCCATATATTATCAACTGGTATTTGAACGTTTTAAAGGACAGAACGCAAAGGGTATGTTTAACAACTTTGAGTGCGACTCACGGTTAACAAAGGTATAGTAGCGTTTAGCGGTCCTTAACTTTTTAACATCTTTCTCAGTGATATTAACATCCCTTTAGGTAATCATGACACACTACTTAAGTACGCTGATGATTCGACAATTATTGCTGCTGTATGGAAGGAGGGAGACTTCTCTGATCGCTTAGTGTCACAGTTTTTAGATTGGACAAAGACAAATGGAATTCCTTGCAATCCAAGAAAATGTAAAGAGAAAACTATCGCCCGTATACTACAACCTTACAATCTAAGTGTTGTAAGCAAACCGATAACCACTTTACGACGACTACTTACTAATGTCAGGGACAAAGACAAATCGGAGGACAGACAGGGAGCAGTATACAAGATCAAATGCTGCGACTGCCTGGCTACCTACATTGGTGAAACCGGCAGAAACTTTAGCACGCGACTGACCGAACACAAACAAGCGACGAGAAATGGCGACATCAACTTTATTGACGCCATTAAGACAGTGCAGACGAGAAATGGTGACGAAAACTTTATTGACGCCATTAAGACAATACAGATACCGGACGACCACAAACTAGTGTCCTTTGACGTGAAATCGCTGTTCACCGGTATTCCACTTCAACTGGCTCTAGACTGTACTGAGAACGCTATTGAGAACTCTACTGTTGAGCTACCACTACCTATAGACGACATTATGGACCTTAAGTGAAGAATGATCATCGCAGTAAATTTTCCAATTTAAGCAATTGGAAAGAAGAAGCCTGAAAAAAATCAGGGCTTCAACGGGATTCGAACCCGTGACCTCCGCTTTGCCGGTGCGTTGCTCTACCAACTGAGCTATGAAGCGACACATTGGGAGCGAGGTCAGTTTATTGAGTTCACTGACCTGAAAACCGCACAGATTGTCGGAACGTTAGTCACTATCAACAACAACAGTCCTATTCAGGACTACGTTCACCCGGACGATCAAACTCAACCTGCTTTTGAAATCACATTACTGAGCACCATTTACAGATGAAACATCAAATCAACTGGGACTTTGGGATTGCGACATGATTACGTATTCTACAGACTACTATCACAATTCACTTTAGATAGCTGGTTTACTAACGTCCCCAGCGGCGAAGAGCGAGGAGAAACGGATGTTTTCGCAGGCTATATAGTGTTTAATTCGTACTTCACATATATCTGTAAATTATGAACGTATTATATAAGTTGAATTATTATGATTATCTATTGTCATCATTATTATGATTATTTATTATTATTTTACGCTGTCGAAAGCATACAAATTACTAAATATTTATTGACAAGACAATAAAATTTTCTAAGTTTACAAGTAGCGAAGAAATTGATACAGGAAGATGAAGATCTTATTGATTAAATGCAATGCAAGAAGTGAACAAGACAAACCTGCAAAAATGATCGAGGTAATGGGCAGTGTGTTTGAACAGCATTTTCCAGTATGTTGTAAAGTAATACACGGATTTAGTCAGAGCTAAAAGCGAAGCTCCCGTTTATGCGTTTTAAATTTACCTCAGACAATGGACTTGTTTATGTATTTCAAAATTTACAAGGACTTGACTCAACCGTAACTCCCTTGTGGAAAGAGTTTAGTCTCCTCACGGGGCATATGTCATGGGCTCCTCCTTTACAAATCCTTGTAACTTTCGGCGGCCGTTGCAATCTCTGGGGTTGAGAGATACGGCTGCAAATTTATAGGTTACCTCTGTCTGCCTCTACACTGTTCGTGCGTTCAACACTATTAAGTCCAGACATGATTTCGAACACCCAAAGATGGTCAAAGATCGCCAAGTGGACCGACCCGTAATTGTGCCATTGATTAGCTGAAACCTTCATTGAACGCTCAATAGAAAAAATAAATCAGATGGAGGGAGTACTGCACTGGGGTCGTTTTGGTTTTTTTTTTTTTTTGAACCAAGAATATCGTAAAATTCCGAAAATAAGCTCCGGGGCTTATATTTTTCAAAGGCCCTTTTTGAGGGGCTTATTTTAGGAGGGGCTTATATTCAGAGGGGCTTATCTATGGAGGGAATTTTGTGTTTCAAAATCGATTGGGCTAGCCTTATAGTTGGAAGGAAATTTACCGTTTTTGCTTTGTTTTACCTTGTATTTGAGGGCAATTTCCAAGTACAAGCCCCGGGGGGCTTATATGGAGGGGCGATTTAACGGACGGTTTTTTGCGTTACAAGTTTGGGGACCTATATTTGAAGGTGCTTATACAAGGAGGGGCTTATTTTCGGAATTTTACGGTATCCTTCATGTACCCATTTAGCTTTCCATTTATTCACCAGGATGATGAACTGATCAAAATCAGCAAGGATGGATTTTTCCACTGGTACCTCATTCACCAAATTTTCACCTACCTTCATATATCTCGACGGAGTTTCACACACACAAAAAAAAGCAACATTCGGGGTGAACGAATCTACTTTCAATTTTTCTATTCACCTTCTATTCTTTACAGATTAATTAAATGTCCCTTTCCTGAAAAGTTAGCCAGCCAAAATTCCTTGCAAAACAAAGACTGTGGGAAGACGATCAAGTGCCGGAGCTACAGAAGAAGAAGAAAGGCAAAGGGAAAAAAGAGAGCCGGAGAGAAAGATCGATATAGGTTCGTAAGAGACGTCCAAATTATGGCTTCTATGAATGCGCCAAAAAAGCTTCTAAATTAGTGTACGTCCAATTTAGCAGTCTTGTGTTGCAAATCTCTTTTTCAGCCATTCCCACATCATGCTAACTGGCTAGCCTCAGTAATCGGCTCCTGCTAGCCTGTATAACAGGCGTGCGAAGGCAAGCCCGAAGCCGGAGCGAATGCAAGCGCGAACAGCGTGAGGAGGGTCATTAAGGGGTAGGTCTGGGGAGGAATGCAACAAACAATGGTATGTGGACAGGCCGTTGTTTTTTCTGCGTCTTCCCGATCGCGCCTGTCTGGCGCTTCTCACTCACTTCGCGCTTGCCTTCGCTCGCCTGCAAAAACGCAAAAAAATATAGGCCTGTTATCCAGGCTACTAACTGGTTGAAAACTGGTCCAAAAAGGCTGGGTTTTCTTCCACTAAAATTGGCCGTCAAAAAAGAGTTAAAGGGGCTATGCCAAGCTATTTGCTAGTTCATTTTAAAAACCAAATATGGTCTTCATTTGACATCAATTCAGTTCAAAAATAATGGTCTAGTTTTGTTATGTAAGACTATATTTAGGCACGCTCTGTTGCTACTGATAGCCAGGATGGACATGGACTGAAAATTGAAAAAAATGGGCCAACTTTTTTCAAGTTTAAATGCATCACCCAAAAAGATATTTTTGGTTAGTGCTCCCTTATAAAATGATATCTTCTTCATACCCCACATGTAACTCTACACTGAACATTTTTTGACTGGTTAAAGGCAGTAAGTAATGACTTTAGCACAGAATCAGCCTAAAACAACAAATATACTCGCCACATAGGGCCTCGATTTGGGGTCTTCTTTCCCTTTTGTCTGAAGCTCTTTCCTTCTTTACTTTGGGAAACGGTTAGGCGTAAATAAAACCGCCGATCCCACTTACTTACCTCGTTATGTTACTTAGCTCCTTAGTCGCTATCAACTACCCTGCGAGCAGAGGCCCTTCGATCTTCCTAGATAAGTTGGGAAGAGGAAGAGAAGGGTAGCTATCAACTAAATAATAATTCGATCGGACGTTCCGGTGTGAAGGCGCGAGCTGGGACATTACGGGAACTGACGTTAATACTCCTGAGCAAAAGCAGACATTTCTTTGAACAAAACTCGGGTCTGTTGTAAACTGAGAATTGTAGTCAAGTTACGCTTTTACCCTGCGTCACCTTACTGCCCGGTTAGTAAATGGTACTTACGTCGATACAAGTTCGTTGCCGCATACTGCGATATGCCAGGGGCGTCAAGGATGACCTTTCTAATACTTCTCTTTTCAAGATGATGCTACGTTTTGCAAGCACTCGACATGGGTGGGAGTTGATTAGAGCAGCTCAAAAGAGGTGAACAAGGAATCTTATCTTCCATGGACAAATCCTAGTCGCATCGTCGTGAAAGGGATTTACTCCGTTGGAGTACAGTTGAACCTCCATGTGCGACTACCTCCCTTGAGCGACCACCTATCCAAAACACCAAAACCCACCCAGTTTAAGTCTTCCAGCTGGAATATCTCCTGCAAGCGTCAGCGACCACTAATTGGGGCTGACGGTTTAATGATTTTGCATTGTTTTTAAACTGTTGTAAGCGATCCCTTGTGGTAGAAACAACATCAACATGGAACTGCACATATCGTAACTTGGAAATTGCATGCAATAAATTCTCTTCCTTAAAGTAGATGTGTACGGTTTTCTTCTCAAAGAAACCTCCCGTGGTTCGATTCTCGTAAGAGACCACCTCCCGTTAGCGACCACTAAGTCTTCGCATTTTGGGTGGTCGCTTTCGAGAGGTTTGACTGTAGTCTCCTTGTCCAGTTCTTCGGCGGCCTCGGTTGGAACTTGCTTTGTTTCATGAGATACGCGTATAGATTTACACACTAAGGCGCTGTTACATTATATTTTGAAATCACTGAACAAATATCCTTTTGTATTTGAAGGAAAACTCCCCTTGGCAGGTGGTACAACTCCGAGATGACCTAAAAAGGGCAGTTTTTGCGGGAAAGATGTTTCGGATTCGTTTCGGAGGAGAGAAACGGCTGTACCGTATGAATTACGATGACTTAGCTGTTTCCTAGGGCCTTTGGTAGCTGCCTAATTACACCTCTATTTGTGAAAAAGTAAAAAAAAAATAAACCAAGGGACGGTTTGTTATTTGTAATACGTAGTAAAAAAACCAGATTTCAACATCTCTGTCAAGAAAATGCTAACTTTTAGTGCGTGACTGACAGGCATGCAAAATTAGTATCCCTTCTTTCTGAAAATAAAATAAAACGAGAAACAAATGATTTTGCGAACAACGCATTGCCTGTTCAAAGCAAAGTTTCCATAAAATTTCATAAGGAGAAAAAAATCTATAAAAGAAGGCGGAGCTGCTCGAGACGTCGTTGCGTGACATTGTTACTCTAACTGTTAGTTTATGACTTCCTCGCACGAGTCGAAGTGTATCCCGTTCGCAAAAAACCTCCTTCAAAATAAAATTTCAAGGAAAATGTACCTACCTATTTTAGATATACCAGAGGCGAATTTAAGATGATGCAGATGGATGCCAATACAAGGAAGTTAGAAAAAAAAAAACAGAGACATGGGATATAGTTTACATAATAGTCCGGCGCTTTTATATAACGCTTCTTCGAGTTCGTTTTTTTTAATTAATTTATTTTTTTGTGAACGGTTAATTACTCTGATATTTTAACATAAACTTTATCAAAAAACGTTTTCTTGCTTCGTGATGTTTCCGAACATCACATACTGACCCTGAATTGAAACAAAACCGGCTGCCGCAACATTTCTTTACAAATTTGACTTATGCAAATTTGTGACCTTTTACCACTGGTGGTCACGAAAGTGTTTATTTTGTAAAGACGAATCTGGAGTACCCAGATTTTTTATTTCATATTCTGTTAATATAAGAGCTGAACTTTGTCCTAGTATACATTTTGGCTAGGTATCACACATACCAAGGTGAGTTTTTTGCCTCTGAAGTTGCTCATTTTTTACCCACTTTAAAAAGCGCGCTTGGTGGTAGTTTTTAAAAAACCGTAAAAAATTCAAAATCGTGTTTATGGTTTAAAACATACCATGGATAGAAAGAAAAGATAAAATGCTTTTAAAGAAAAATATTTTTGTTCTATAGCTTTGAATCTTGCCTCGGTACCGACGCGATAAAGTAGGCCATTTTTACTCTAATTTTTGCATAATTAATTAGGCAAAAACCGCTATTTTCGTTTTTCCTCATTTTCTCGAACACAATAGATTCTTGAAAGTTGAAAATATTTTTTTCGAAGATAGTTCCCCAAAGAGGTTTTTCTGACAAATTATCAGAATATTAGATTTTTTTAGCCTGGCCAGCGATTCTCGATATTTACAGTCATGGGCTCTTAATAGATCGGAGAAATTCTATTCTAGCATTATTAGGAAATAAAGAATAATGATAGGCACAGGGTCCAACAGATAATGCTTGAGTCTTAGTACTGTTCACTGTTAAATGGTTAAACTCAAACCACGACGAAAGAGTCTGAAGAACTTTGTTGAAGGAAAATTCTAGAATGGTGGGAGATACATCAGACAGGTAGGCAGTCGTGTCATCAGCGTACAGCCGCAATGAGACATTAGGAACACAGAAATTCAAGTCATTAATGAATATGTTTAACAGCAACGGCCCCAATAGTGAACCTTGCGGAACGCCAGATTTAACTGTTTTGAAGTTAGAGCATACGCGTTCTAATCTGACACATTGTTGACAACCTAGCAGGTAGGTGGACATCAGTTCCAAGGTATGTGGAGAAAAGCTATAGGCCTTCAACTTCGCGAGCAGAAGGCTGTGGTTTATGGCATCAAACGCTTTGCTCAAGTCCACAGCGACCGCCGCTACAGCTTCCTTGTTATCAACACTGTTCCTCCAGTCTTCCGTCATTATTAGCAATGCAGTGCAGCAAGAGTGAGTTTCATAAATCCAGATAAGTTTGAGGACAAAACGCTATGAAATGCATTCCAAGTTTGGTCGTAAATAACTTTCTCAAATACCTTCGATAGCAAAGTTAATATTGAGACAGGGCGGTAGTTTGCTTTGTCTGTGTCAATCCCCCGTTAAATAATAACATGACATAACACTTTATTAGCATTCCCATACAGCTATGTCGGAAGAAAAGAAAAAAGTCTTCAAGAGAAGACCGCAAGGTAATGTGGGTTGTTTCAAATCCGCCTTTTGCTGGCAAACAATCACATCACTAAACTCGTCGCTGATTCATTTGAACCATACTTATCATTTTAGTTTTAAAAAAAGCACAACAGCAAGGTAAAACTACGTTTCAGTCGGAAGTGCACTCTTGCTTATTCCCATCTTTGAAAGCGATTTTGTTCAGCTAATAAGCAAGGAAAAATGACATTAAATTTTACATTTTATCAATTTGCATATCGTAGTAACGAAGTGGGGAAAAAAAATATATTATAAACAAACTTTTTTCCGAATAATGGTTCCTTCTCAATAATTAATTAAAGCTCGCCAACGTCTACTGAAGGTAATATTTTGCACTACACCAGCACGTGAGCCACATCGCCTTTATTCCACCTCGTTCAATGTTTTAAATGGTGGCGATTTCTCTGGAAATGAATTCTATAGGACTAGTTTTGAGTTAAAAAAAAAAAAAAAAGAAAAGAAAGGAAAATTGTGGTCTGCTGTTCACTTCCCCTATAAGACATGAGACATTTGAAGCCGTAGTCGAGCAACAACGGCCACGGACAAAAAATCGTGATGCACGTGTAAATTAAGTTGTTGTTTTGTTAATTTAAACCTATATGTTGCTCACGGTCTCTTTTGTCGCCATTGTATTTGCTTAAGCTCCCTACTGTTTGAAGGCCCTGCAACCAGCTCTGTTTTAAGAATTGTCCAACGTTTAGTACTGTCACTTACAGAACGACGTTCCATACTGTTCTCAGGGACATACTTGAGTGGCCGCAAAACTCCTATGGGTCCTGAAGCAGGTCATTATTACTTTTCTGTCTTGGCTTAGAGGCTTTTTGCTTTTTGTATACAGAAATGATATTGCTTTTAAACTATTACAATTATAAATTTAATTATATTTAAAATAACCAAGTAAGCGGATAGTATTTAATTAAAAGTTATAATTAGAATTCACTATTTCTCATGCTTCTGTTTTAATGGAATAAGATTTTCTAAGTTGAAATGCTTCATAGACATTGTAGCCACTCGTGAGCTTGGGTTACCTGTGCTGAATGAAAGCAAAGTGTGTTTCCAGGCTTTCTACAAGGAATATGCGGGTAGAATTGACCAGAAACGAAAAAAAAAAAACTTCTTCAATGCAAGTAATTCAACTTTATTAAACAAAAATTTAACCTTTATTTAGTCGAAACTTATGTCTCCTTTTGCCCATGGTCTGAAGGAGGCTATTTGGTAACAGCTGTTTGGTGGACTTGAATAATAACTTCGCTAAGCTCTTCTCAGATGATTTGTACATCGAACCAACCCCTGTCACAATCAGCAGTGAGGTGGAGATCCTGGTTATTTCTGAACGGCAGGTCTGAAATTCACTTAGGGCACTCAAAAGAACTGCGGCTGGACCCGACCCGATTCCTTGCTGGGTTTGGAAGGAGCATGCATGGTTTGGAATCTCTCAATCTCCACTTAGTGTTTGCTATCATCGTGGAAGCGAGCGATTATCACCCCTCTTCCCAAAGTGGATGTTATTAATATGACTCCTGTCATAGCGAGGGCTTTCGAGAAAATTGTCTACCACTGCCATGCCTGTGAGACTATTGCTGAAAGTCACCTCAGCACCTCGTAGTTCGTCTACAGAAAAGGAGGAAACTGTACTGATGCTTTCCTGTCAATTCAATATAGGATCGAAATTAGATAACCCGGCTGATTTTAAAGCAGTTCGCATTTTCGGTATCGACTTCAGCAAAGCTTTTGACTCTGTGAAACATCAATAAATTTAAGAAGCTCCCATTGAATCCATATATTATCAGCTGGTTTTTGAACGTTTTAAAGGACAGAGCGCAAAGGGTATGTTTAACAACTTTGAGTGCGACTCACGGTTAACAAAGGTATAGTAGCGTTTAGCGGTCCTTACCTTTTTAACATCTTTCTCAGTGATATTTACATCCCTTTAGGTAATCATGACACGCTATTTAAGTACGCTGATGATTCGACAATTATTGCTGCTGTATGGAAGGAGGGAGACTTCTCTGATCGCTTAGTGTCACAGTTTTTAGATTAGACAAAGACAAATAGAATTCCTTGCAATCCAAGAAAATGTAAAGAGTTGAAACTATCGCCCGTATACTACAACCTTACAATGTAAGTGTTGCAAGCAAACCGATAACCACTTTACGAATACTACTCACTAATGTCAGGGACAAAGACAAACCGGAGGACAGACAGGGAGCAGTATACAAGATCAAATGCTGCGACTGCCTGGCTACCTACATTGGTGAAACCGACAGAAACTTTAGCACGCGACTGACCGTCGAGCGACGAGAAATGGCGACATCAACTTTATTGACGCCATTAAGACAGTGCAGACGAGAAATGGTGACGAAAACTTTATTGACACCATTGAGACAATACAGATACCGGACGACCACAAACTAGTGTCCTTTGACGTGAAATCGCTGTTCTCCAGTATTCCACTTTAACTGGCTCTAGACTGTACTGAGAACGCTATTGAGAACTCTACTGTTGAGCTACCACTACCTATAGACGACATTATGGACCTAAAGTGAAGAATGATCATCGCAGTAAACTTTTCAATTTAAGCAATTGGAAAGAAGAAGCCTGAAAAAAATCAGGGCTTCAACGGGATTCGAACCCGAGACCTCCGCTTTGCCGGTGCGTTGCTCTACCAGCTGAGCTATGAAGCGACACATTGGGAGCGAGGTCAGTTTATTGAGTTCACTGACCTCGCTCCCAACGTGTGGCTTCATAGCTCAGTTGGCAGAGCAACGCACCGGCAACGCGGAGTTCACGGGTTCGAATCCCGTAAAAGCCTTGATTTTGTTTTGCTTTTTTTCAGGCTTCTTCTTTCCAATTGCTTAAACTGGAAAATTTACTGCGATGATCATTCTTCACTTTCATCTACAACCGCAGTTCGAAAATGAACTGAAAATGAAATCAACCACTGTCTGACTTCGACGTACTTTCAGTACAACGGCAAACACTACAAATAGTTACACGGTACAGCTATGGGCTCTTCAGTTTCTGTTGTTGTAGCAGAAATTGTCATGCAAAACATCGAGGAACAAGCCCTAGCTACCTACACGCGAACTGCACCTCTTTGGTTACGTTACGTTGACGACACATTCACCGCCGTACACAAAGACGAAATCGACGATTTTCACGAACACCTTAACAGACAGAACGCGGACATACAGTTCACCAAGGAGATCGAAAAAGATGGTAAGATACCTTTTCTAGACTGCTTGTTCACTCGCGACAACAACAAACTAAAAACGACTATTTGCAGAAAACCGACACATACCGACCGATTACTAGACCAGTCTTCGTACAACCCGACCTCTCACAAGGCTACTACTATCCGGACTCTGACGAGACGAGCGCAACTAGTTTGCGACTCACCTGACAGCCTACAAGACGAGACTGATTATCTTAACAACGTTTTTAGTAAGAACAATTACAACACGGACTTTGTTAGACGGAACACTCACAGTAACACTGATTTCAACACTCAGACCAACTCTGGCCCTGTTACGACAGCGACTATACCGTACATCAGAGGCACCTCTGAAACTATTGCACGTATATTACAACCTTACAATATACGTGTTGCACACAAACCGATAACCACTTTACGGCGACTGCTTACTAATGTCAAGGACAAACACAAACCGGAGGACAGACAGGGTAGCAGTATACAAGATCAAATGCTACGACTGCCAGGTTTCTTACCTTGGTGAAACCGGCCGAAACCCAAGCACGCAAGCGGGATTTTCTCGCAAGACCAATTTTGCCTATAAATAGAAGTTAATTTATGGAGAAGAGAGGAAGGCAAATATTTTCGAAAATTGTACGTGCCAGCAAGTTAACAAGACAAAGAACTTTGGAGATAATCAACGCTCACCTTGATCGCAGCCGCTGTTGACAGCATTTGCAAGAAGCGACGAAGAAAACTTTCTCATTCACGGTGAGTTGACAGAAACAAATAAAGCTCTAGATACTTTTCTTCTCAGAATTGGGTAGTAATTTGAATTCACCCGTCAATCAAACTAATCGTTTTTTAATGGTTTCCTTTCTGATTCTGTTGAGATCACTTCGTGTGAATATACTAAAACAATTATTCACTTCAGGCTCAGTTAATATTGTTGAATAATCCCCTCGACTTCGTCTCGGGGATTATTCAACAATATTAACTTCGCCTTCGGCGAATAATTGTTAATTATTTTAGAAAGCTGGTTTACTAACTTAGAACAAACGCCACTAAACCGTTGCCAACAGTTACCAGCGCCGTACAAACGACTTATTGACAAGATCAAGCAAAACCAACTACCAGAGAACTACTGGAGAACTGACAATTTGACTAACAATGAACGACTGTTTAACTGTGACAATAGACGGATCGGAACGCACCAATTACTGATTACGAGTCTTCGTAGCCAATAACATCACGGCTTAACTGACAGACGACCAATAACATCGCGACGTAATTAACCAATCAGATCAATAACCAGAGTATATAATACCATCAACTGACGTGATACAACTCACTTTGACTCTGAAGCTGAAAACCGCACAGATTGTCGGAACGTTAGTCACTATCAACAACAACAGTCTTATTCAGGACTACGTTCACCCGGACGATCAAACTCAACCTGCTTTTGAAATCACATTACTGAGCACCATTTACAGATGAAACATCAAATCGACTGGGACTTTGCGATTGCGGCATGCATTACGTATTCTACAGACTACTATCACAATTCACTTTAGATAGCTGGTTTACTAACGTCCCCAGAGGCGAAGAGCCAGGAGAAACGGATGTTTTCGCAGGCTATATAGTGTTTAATTCGTACTTCACATATATCTGTAAATTATGAACATATTATATAAGTTGAATTATTATGATCATTTATTGTCATCATTATTATGATTATTTATTATTATTTTACGCTGTCGAAAGCATACAAATTACTAAATATTTATTGACAAGACAATCAAATTTTCTAAGTTTACAAGTAGCGAAGAAATTGATACAGGAAGATGAAGATCTTATTGATTAAATGCAATGCGAGAAGTGAATAAGGCAAGCCTGCAAAAATGATCGAGGTAATGGGCAGTGTGTTTGAACAGCATTTGCCAGTATGTTGTAAGTAATATATCAAACATGAGATGCAGTGTTTCATCACCAGATGAAACACCGAGAAGAGAGTTGAAAATACGACGCGCAGCGGAGTATTTTTGACGAACTTCGAGGTGTTTCATCTGGTGATGAAACACTGTGTCGAATGTTTGATATTTCTTCTCAAACAAAATCATTTTTGAAGGAGAAATTAAGGATGCAAATACTAAGCAGTGTTTCATCCGATTTCCAAACACTCATTAAACATTAATTTCCTTTGTATTTTCTTAATGAATTATTAATGAGTTTGAGAAAGTAATATACGGATTTAGTCAGAGCTACAAGCGAAGCTCCCGTTGATGCGTTTTAAATTTACCTAAGACAATGGACTTGTTTATGTATTTCAAAATTTACAAGGACTTGACTCAACCGTGACTCCCTTGTGGAAAGAGTTTAGTCTCCTCACGGGGCATATGTCATGGGCTCCTCCTTTACAAATCCTTGTAACTTTCGGCGGCCGTTGCAATCTCTGGGGTTGAGAGATACGGCTGCAAATTTATAGGTTACCTAATTGTAATATGCTCTTGCAGTTCCTGCTTACAAAATTTCAAAAAGCAAACTGTTTTCGTGTATACAGAAAGTTGATTACGTGACCATCTATTGCCAAAGCTCTATTCAGCATAACTTGTTATAATCACTGATACAAGATAGATGCAAACCCGTGGTTATTAATTGTAGTCACGGGTGTTTAGCGACAACTTGTATGTAAAACATGGAATGTAATGTCATTATTATATACGATCAGAAAATCCGAAAGTAGGAGTTACTATACAGAATGTACCGGAGAACAGAAAGGCATTATTATACAGCGGACTTTTGCCGTAACAAACTGGATTGCCAACATATTTGTTTATTGCCGGCGTCCAAACCCGCATATCTAAAGCTCCCTAAGGGCCTATTTACATGGAGGTGGGGGACCCCAGGGAGGTGAGGTAACCTGCTTACGTGGGGTAAAAAAATAATCCTCCTTACAACCCCACCATCCGGAGGTGCACTTTTCGATAAATGCACTTCTACACTCACTTGTTGCTGTTGCTGCAACCTTCAGTGCAATGGCTTTATATTGTTAACTTTAATGATGATGCAAAGTCACCGGCAAAGTGAATTTTGCGAGAATTTGATGTATCACCAATCCGACCCGGCCAGGCGGGTTACCCCACCTTGAAACGTTTACATGGCAAAACTTGACTCCGCCTAAGAGGGTCACCCGGTTTGGTAGACGGGGCTACCCGCCTTTGCGGGTCACCCCACCTATCATGCAAACGTGATCAAATTAAAATGAGAGATTGTATGGACAGGTGGGTTACCCCACCTAAGCGGGTCACCTCACCTACCTGGGGTTTCCCACCTCCATGTAAACAGGTCCTGAATGAAAATGTTAGTATGCGTTTGAAGTCAGCATGTGTACTGAAAACAGAAACAAATGTTTGGAATGTATATGCAAATTCTGCATAGATAAAAATTCACTTAGAGTGCTTAGGCCATACAGAGCCCAGCCTTCGCATTGTTTTTCGTGAATTGAGTGCAATCGTGCAAAGGAAAATCAAAGGGTCCACATGTTTGCACCAGCATGTAAATCGAATATAAATCGAAACTGTGGTACATCACACTAGTGGAAAAGTGTCTCTCGATCTTTTAAATAACAGCGCTGGTATTTCCGCGAACCTTTTGGCTTAATTGTGTAAACTTCTGAACCGTCATCTGGTTAAATTTGAATCCAGACTACTCTCAGTATATGCAAACCCACCATCAGCGACTGAGCTAAACAAAGAGGAAATGTTGCCTCAGTTGACCATTTGTGACTACTTGTAGTCAACTGGCGCGCTATTCTCTTATGCACAACAGCTTTTTTCATTTTTTTTTTTTTAACCCTCCCTTTTTTATCAGAGGCTAGGCTCACTGTAGCAGGGTGTATTCTGTGGCATATCAGTTAGTTAGTCAGTTAAATTAAATTCAAATTCAAAAGTTTTAAGTGTTAGTTAGACCCTGTTTACATAGAGATGGGGGACCCTAGGAAAGTGAGGTAACCCTCTTAGGTGGGGTAACCCACCTGTCCATATCATCTCTCATATGGTCACCCCACTTATCATGTAAACGTGATCAAATTAAAATGAGAGATTATATGGACAGGCGGGTTACCTCAACTACCTGGCGTCTCTCACCTCCACGTAAACAGGCCCTTAATTTGAACAATTTAAAGTTTAAATTGGTAACGATTAGCAGCAAAGTAGAAGTTATACAAAAGCAACCGTTATGACGTCCTGTGACTCCGTCGCTTATACCGAATAGAAGTAGCATTTTATGAACACCGGGAAATCGGAGCTTGATGAGTAAACTAGCCACGGAGTATGAGATTCAGTACTGTGATTGGTTTACTTATTCAGTTCCGCAATACGGTAATTTATAACAACTGTTTATGAAATACAACTTAGGTATTATTTTGAGTGTCAAAGGATGATATCTTTTTCTACTACATTAGGTTGACTTGTGATCTCAATGCCACAGTCTGTATAAAACATAGTACGCTTGGCAGGAAAATGTAGCATCCGGTTATATTTGTTTGAAGTTTAGAGCAAATTTACAATTAAAAGCATACATAGAACTAAGAATTAAAAACATATAGAAATTTTAAAGTAGAAAGCGTAAATCGAGCATGGCTGACCCCCGTTTTAGCCATAAAAGGAAGAAAAAGTTCCGATTTCGAGCAATTTGGGTGATTCTTTTGAGTTGGTAGCTCTTCTAGTAGCATGTTTCAGATTTTTAGAAACATCTGACTATAAATGAACGCCTTTGATTCTTTGTACATACGACTATTTTTTTATTACAAAAATCCAAAAAACAATCCAGCAACAGTCATTTACCTTTGCTTTCGTAAGATATTTTATGAATTAATGCACATTGAAACGAATTTTGATGCATTACCTTTCGGTAGTTCTCTTCTCGGGTACCCATGAAATTCACTCTCCGGTTTTATTTGATTCGGTACCGCGACCATTAAAGCCATTGGTAATGTGAGGGCGCCTGGAGTCTATACTTTCTTCTGTTTCAAAGAACGCTCTTAAAAATTTCATAATATTGTCCTTTTCCTGATTGTATATGAAATAGCCGTGAAATATGTCCGCGAGTACTTCATGAACTGTGTACAGTCCTCAGTAAGTATGATAAAAGCGTCCTTTCGTCAGTTCCTACATATTGTGGATACCTGGACTCTAAGGCAGCGTTGACATTAATTGGCTCAGAGGCGAAGAATGCAACCCACGCACAGTTAGTGATGGTGAAGGTGAAAATATTCACAACGAGCTGTACATTTTCTCAAGTCATGTTGGGACTGAAGGCCGAAAACACCTTCCATATCAGAAGAAAGGTTGATTTCCACTGTCGCGTAATTTTTACATGCGTACGCACGAATCATTTACTCGTGTAAATCTGAAATAGAGGCAATGTATGGACGGTCACGCCTAAACGTCAAAGTTAACCTTGCGCAACTCTCACGTTTACGCGTGGCCTTTCATACATTTCCTCCATTTCATTTACGCGCGTAAATTGTACGTGCGTTCGCACCGAAAAATTACCGGACAGTGGAAATCAAGCCTTTTAAGATCACGTATTTGAGCCTGTGCTACTGCATGTCAGCAGATGGGATCGATATTGTTTATTAAGTGCTTTCATCCAAAACTTGAGAACTATCTCATCCTCTGGTTTTGCGCCGAGAATTTGAAGGAGTCTGTGTAGAAAGGAGTAAAAAAGTTAATAAAAACAAAATACAGACACAAATTGCGATACACAAGTTAACGTCGTGAAATTAGGCTAAATACAAACGTTACTTTCAGGCAGTAAATACTAGTTATGCTGCTTAAAATAGTGTTATCCTCCGCTCATAACATCAAAGTACCAGGTAATTGCTATAAGTCATTTCTCGTTATCATACACAAATGTTCTTAAAGCATACATTGTTGTAGCTCGAAAGGAAACTCCTAAGGATGCTGTCAGTTTCGATGTCTGACAGCCATTTTTATCAAACCTAAAAACGTCAAGTTCAAAAGATGGATCGAGGAAAGTATACATATTAGAACGAACATTCCTACCATGAACAGAGATGAGGGAGTATACCAGCTATCTGCTATATGGAGCGAAGTGATTTCCACCCCCAACCAGCGGGAGGGGTTCGGTGGCCTCGACAGAGTAACTTTGCACGCGCGTTCGTCGTAAATTAACACCTTCAGAAGCCTATTTAGGGCTACTGGCATCTGTGACGTTTTTAGTTTTGATAAAGATGGCTGTTGGTCATCGAAACTGTCAGCATCATTTTCGGGCTATGCTTTGAGAAA
>CALNXI010001738.1:37500-42887 GCA_942486025.1 Porites evermanni
AAACAATTGGATGTAAAGTTTAGCTATTTCTACATCAGGTATAATGACACTCATTAAACACTCAGTTACTTTTTTGAATTATTAATGAGTTTCTGAGGCTCTCGTAAGCAACCACCCTCTTTTGTTTTACCATGCGGTCACTTACGAGAGTTCATTCACGTAAGCGACCAGCTCTAGTTACGACCACTTTTTCGAATTTCCGAGGTACAGCTGTAATCGCCTGCGAGAGCTTTAACTGTACTTGAACAGGATATCTTAAAGATTAATTCACAATATTACATGGATTCCAATCACTCACTACATTGCAAAGTCTCCGAAGAATGATATAGATCCGTGCCTTAGACTAATTCAGTTTCAGTTCGCACTTGAGAAACGATCATTGGGCAGAGAAAACAGAGAAATCAATCGCGTGACTCTGCTTCGTTGTAGCTCATAGCAGGTTTTGAAACAAACTGGTAAAAAATTACGCTACGGTGCTGTCAGAACGAGGTTCTTAATCAGCTCACGAAATAATAGATGGCCGGGAGATCCAAACGCTGTCCCTATCCCTAAAAACAATAGCAAGAGAGTTCTTAGAGCCCGATGAAAGGTGAATTTTCTGAGATGTTCTCAGCCCCAGCATTAAAAAGAGCTTGTAAAAATCAAGTTCTTAGTAGGTGACAGATAACGAGAACTCCTCCATACCTTTGTTCTTGTTGATTCATAGCTTCGACAGAAGCATCGGGCTGACAGGAAAAAAAAATAAAAAAAAAAAGAGGAAAAAAACAGCAGATAATTACTAGTAACGTCTCTATACTACCGCTTAAAAACAAATGTTGGCTACAACTCCCACCTGTATTCATCCCCTTTACATGTAAAGTTTCTACTAAAAATTTAAATTTTACACAGAAACTGTGAGTAGCTTAGTTCTCTAACTTTTACTGTAATAACCTTCCATCCAGAAGAAAACCCTCGGTCTTTATTTGCTATACTAAGTTTCTTCAAAGACTGTAGCCACAGTAGCTAAAGAACGCCATCAAGCTTAAATGGAGTTAAATAAATGCTTGCGATATACTTACTTGTCCTTGTGGTGAAACAATATCAACAAGAACAAAGAGATCAGACGAAAGAATATGAGATGGAATCTCAACCGCTGGAGCAAGACCAAGAAAATTACACGCATATGAATCCTGCAAAGAGAAATTCACAAAAACAGCGGTCATATTAGATTTGTAACGACTAAGGTAAAGAGCCTACGCAATATTCATTGATAACACGCACACATAGCAGGCACTTTGATACCTTTACATTCAACTTGTTATTTACTTGTGATAATAAGCCATTTTCACAAAAACGTTCACGACAAAAAACAAACAAACAAAAACGGCAACAAAACAAAAAGCTACAAACACTATCTGAAGAAATTTAACTGCCAACCTTGTACTCCGTAGTGTAAGGAACGCAGGAGCAGCATCCACTTGGTATAAGGACCTAAGGGTAGAAATATATAGAGAGTATTACTGATGAGGCCTTATGCGCCTACTGGCGCGATGAGACTTGCAAATTATATTAGTTCTGGGCCAGGTTGTTCAAAACTGTGTTAAGATAACTAAGGTTTAGTGTGAGGATTGAATTCCAAAATGCAAGCTTGAAAAGCAAATTAAGGGTAATTCTTCTTGTCTGCAATTTGATGATTGGAAGCTCTAAAAAGAATTTGAAAAGTTATATCAAAAAGTGCTTTTAAATAGAAGAAAAAGAAGCCCGGCTGGAATAAGATTTAACCCTGGGTTAGTGTTACCTCATCTTTCAACAACTGCATGGGCACCTTTAATGTCCTTCGCGTTCGTTCATTGGGTTTATAAACTTTAAAGGCCTTAAGCGGAAAACCCGTCAACACTGGTCAAAAGCAAGCTACCTTCAGACAGTTAAGGATTGACTCCACAGTTCTCCTGTTTTCACCTCGCACAATGACTTGGTTTCCTTGAATGACATGGAATGCTAGCAAGTGAAATTTATGACTGCCCAGTACCTGCACAGTAACAAGACAAGGAAGGTTAAATCATGCTGTCGGCTTCAGTTAAAACAACTGAATCTGTCTGAACGAGGACAAAATAACTCGGTGCAGTGTCACAGAACTCACCTTCAAAATGTGCCTAAGGGAACTAAAAACAGGTCCACTTGTGCCACCTAAAAATAGATTAATAATAATAATAATAACAACAACAATAATAATAATAATAATACTAAAAATACTGGCATACATTGTACTGGAACATTTGGGATGGCAAAGGTGTTTATTTTATTTCAAGTTTCAACTGGAATAAAACAGGTGTACAGAAATCTTTCAGAGAAATTCATCTCTCACCTAAACCTCTACATGTAACATTGTATTATGTGGTTCAATTTTATCGTTAAGTCAAATGTTATTTTTGTTTGTTTCATACCCAGCATGATACAATTCCATGTAAAAACAAACAAACAAACAAGGGAAATGTTCATAACTTGGACAAACAATAAAGTTGTACCATAACAAGTACTTTCCATCTTCGTTTTCAACATACAGTCATGTATATATCAACCAAGCACAAGCGTGCAAAGTCTTCTG
Source organism: Porites evermanni (assembly GCA_942486025.1). Lineage (NCBI taxonomy): Eukaryota > Metazoa > Cnidaria > Anthozoa > Scleractinia > Poritidae > Porites > Porites evermanni. The sequence continues at coordinate 40,085 of CALNXI010001738.1, forward strand.
TACCTTCTTCCGTATCAGCTAACATTGCCGTGTCAGAACTTTCTGTAAAAAGGAAGGAAAAAAAAAGAAAACAAGTGCATTGGATTAAGCCTTTTTTCACTACTGACTATGAAAAATCAGTATAGTTCTGGCTAAATAACAACTGCATACAGTTATTGAAGTATGGGTATTTACCTTGGGGCTCGTCATCGTCATGTTGCACCTCAAGGTCCGTCAAAGGTTCTTCCTGATGGGCAAAGAATTTTTCTTACTTATCACATTGTTTAACACAGTTTACTACCCTGTACCTGAAAATTGTGATCTCAGTTGGTATAAAACGTTTCTGAAAGGTTTGATGGGTTTGGTCTGGTTAATGCCGTACAGTTATGTAACTACACACTAGCACTTATAAGTCCTGGGCTTATTCATGTTCCTAAGAATGAAGAGTATTTGGAAGGGCCTATAAACAAATGGAGAGGCTTATATCCGAGGGTGCCAACACTGAATAACCGGAACAGAAAAAGCGCTTTGAAACAAGCTTTAGCGGAGCTAATCAGAAAACTAAAGACATCTGCAGGCAGGCAGGGAGTTCCACTGAACTATAGTTCTAAGATAGAAGGATACGGTGAGAGATTGTAACGGTGGAAATCGTTTTTTTTTTCTCGTTTTATCAGGATGGCCACAAAACTTTGAGATGAACTACAGCGATATGTATAATTAAGCATTAATGGGAAGTAATCTAATTTTACTGGTAGCAAATATTTTTTAAGTGAATTAGCCATTAGTACAGATGTACCCTATGTTTCAAAGAAAATTGCGTCAACATGTAGTGAAAAATTCGGCTGATATTTTTGACTGAATTTCTAGTATCAGCTTTTATTTATGTAATGATCATGCCAAAGAAATTTCAGAACAATCTGTCAGTCTATAATTACTGATGCTCATTTATCAGTACTTACATGCATTCGCCTTTTGCACAAATTACAGAACTGTATATAAAAGTAACTACATGTACATGTACATGTACATGTACATGTACTGAGTACAACTACAGTGTAATGAGTGTATGCACACTATGACAATTATCAAAATTCACATTTAAGATAATCACATGAATATAAGATTGTTACCTTTGGTGGACCTTCTAAGAGTTTTTCTGTAATTCTGTTGCCACAGGCTTTCAACATCCAAGAAAGTCGTTGGTGTAGGGTCGCAAAGAGATCCTGCAGCAGAAAATGGTTTGAACACATTGGTGACATCTTTAAGAAAGTGATCCACAATAATATAAACCCTGAAATTCATCAGTCAATTCCTTTGACTCCCTATGTAAGAGTTTCAATTATCATTAAATATAAATCATATTTGTATTGTAAATACCTTATCTCTGAGTAGGTCAGCAATACCCCTGTATGTTTTATTTCCACCACGTTGTCTTCTGAAGGTATCTACATGTACACGTATGGTTTAAAAACACAATTATCAGATTAAAAAGGTATGCAAAATGATTTCTGTGCCTGGATAAATGTTTGAACTGTCCAACTTCATCACTTGGATTAATATTTGCCATCACCCATACAATGTAGGTAACTAGTCTGATCAGTACCAGAGGTATTTTTGTTCTCTGTATTCTTGCAGTCGCAGTTTGTGACCTTTTTCAGGGTCAGTTCATGTTAAATTTTGGCTCTTTTTAAAAGTTTTAATTAAGATGATATAATTATACTTTTATGTAATAAAATAATAAAGTCGATGTCGTTAGTTTTCACATTAAGTTTTTACTGTAGTCTTGTGTGTCACATGCAAGTTCAAAGGAGTTTTACTGTACTAAGCTCTTAGGTGTTGCATGTATAAATAAACCACCCTACTCTAAACTCTGCTCTAATGGCGGGATGCTTCTCAGTGTCAGCCAAAGGCTGACAGATTCTCAGCTGGAGTTGTGAGCAGAAGAGCTGTGAGAAAAAGCTTTTTGGACAGATCAATCAGTATAATGATCCAGGGTATTAAGTAACATAAAATAATAAGGAGTGAAAGACAGGAGTCAAAAGACCTATGTGTGCATGTACATATATATGACTATGTAGAGTGAGAGACTAGCAAACAACAGTTTTAGCCTAAAACAAGCTGTCGTGGCAATATCTAGGCCCTCAAAGGCTGCTATCAATCTTACCGAGAGGGAAAGCACCATTAGCACTGGGTTGAATATGATGGCCTTTTTGAACACTCTCTGCAAGCTCAATATCATAAACAGCATTTGCCTATAAAAACCAAACACAGAAGAAGGAACAAACGAATTGAGGAGGGCAAATGACGCATAACTAAAATACCATTAGCTAACAAAATATACAGTAAAAGAAAAGGCAGGGTGGGGGTGGGGGACATATCTGTTGGAATCCAACAGAGTAGGGAATGGGGAACATCTTATATGGGATGGGAACTAAGAAAGGACTCTAATGATGAGAAGAAAATATGGTTATTTCAGTGGCTGCAGAGGTCATTGTACCTTTTGACTTTATTAAAACAAACAAAAAACATCTACAAAACAAAACAAAACACAAAAGAAATAAAAACAGTTTTTGGGTTATAAGTAGAAATGACTGCAAAAAAAAAAAAAAAAAAAAAAAAGGGGGATAATAAGGCCCATGGAACTTGTTGTAAAGTATTTTTCCCTTGGTTTAAGTTTAATTAATAATTTTTAAAAAATTCATGAAAAAAATTAAAATAAGTCTAAAAAAAAAATTAAAAATTTAATAAAAAGAAATAAAAAATTGTAAAAAAAGCCAAATAAACAAAACACACTCTTTTTTCTAAAAATTAATTAAAAATAGCC
>CALNXI010001738.1:43131-70007 GCA_942486025.1 Porites evermanni
AAACAAAAAACATCTACAAAACAAAACAAAACACAAAAGAAATAAAAACAGTTTTTGGGTTATAAGTAGAAATGACTGCAAAAAAAAAAAAACAAACAGTGATAATAATGGCCATGGAACTTGTTGTAAAGTCATTGTACCTTGGCTTGAAGTTCATCTATCAGTTCTCTAAAATTGCTGGAAAAAATTACAATAAAGCTATAATAAACATGTAAAATATTATCACAAGGAATTAAATATTAAAAAAGGCAAATAAACAAAACATAATCTTTTTTCTATAAACGCATTATACATAGCCCTATGTAGTGTTGTAAACAAAGGGACATTTTTTTAAAGGAAGCCAAATACCTTTTTTCTAGTGACCAGTATTAAAAATAATGCATTTTTGTTCATTTTGGTGTAGTTGCAAATATTTCATAAATGAATGGAGACATACATTCTACCTTACTAAAAATGGCCAAGAGTTCACCAAATATATACGATCTTTCATGACAGCAATAATGCTATACCTAGAGAGATGAAAAAGAATATTTTCATGCATGGCACAGTATTATGGTACTGAGCCTGTAAACTTTACCATCACCTTTGAAAGACCAGGAAATCTTAACTCGTCTAAACATTTTAAAACCCTGAAGGATTCTGGTAATAGTTGTAAAAAATCAATGATCATTGGCATATCATGGCATTGTTTTACTCAAAGGCGAGAGTGCGTGCTCCAGCAGTTTACATGTACAGTTGACCTGGTATTTGATCACTTTTTTGCTTTATAAAGAACACTATTATTTTTTCTTTTTTTTTTTTTTTAGTTACAACCATTAACCTACGTAGTGTCAAATCACAAAAAAGGCCAAAGTAAAAATTCCAAAAAAAATAATTCGTTTTGTAAAAAATTAATAATGCTGCAAAAAAAAAACCAAATAGTTTCCAATTGTACCAACTAAGAGTACTGCGGAAGAGTTTTTTGACAGCTCAGACCTACAGTTGTACCAGCCAATTATTTTTATACTGTAGTAATTACCAAGGAAATACTTTTGTTTGCTCCCTTGAGTTATATTAGGCGAGTTTCACTTCAGATTTAAAGCCACAGACAGGTTATTTTCTTATTGATCTTCATGAGGCTCCTAGCTTTGATCTTTTCATCATACAGTGCCCAAGCTATTGATTATTTAGCGTCTTTGTGGTTTTTCACTGGATGGCGAAATCTCTGAAGATAAATTTAAAGCAAACCTCCACGCACAGGCGAGCGGAGCCCCATAGCTAAGAAAATCTATTCATCCTAGAAAATTTGGTAATCACATGACCATACACTTGCACCCGACCAAGCAACCGTCCATCTGCACCACAGGTATACAAACGTAAAGAAACTCAGTCAACAGGTATGTCAACCCAAAAGCAACTCAAGTTTATTTTGGTGGGAAATCCCATACTAGCAACCCCCGTATTGTGACGCAGAGACAACCACATGTAAAGAGTCAATAATGACAAAAACCGAAAGTGGAAATTGTTTCTGTATTAGTGTTGTCTAAAGTATTAAGCTTAGATTTATTGTCATATAGAGAAAGACAAACACAAAAAAAAGAGAAAGTAGGCGACAGGCCAGCCAAGCTCAATGTGAAAAAGAGCAATGGAAAGCTACAGCAAAAGATAAAAAAACAGCAGAGACTTTTGGTTGGAAGAGCAACATGAAAATTTTGTAGCGATATGGGAAAATGAGAAATGCTAGCGGCCACCAAGGTGAAAATGAGCGACAGTAAAAAACAAGTGAACAAGTAGTACTACATTTCTTCAATAAAATGTGTAACTAGGAAGTTTCTGGAAGTTTTATGTTGTAGTAATGCAAAACAACAGCTAAGAAATGTACAAAAAAAAAGTGTGCAGCACGTGCAAATTCATTTTTTTACTAATTACAACCTATTGTTGTTTTTGCGCCATTCTTGTTGCCTTCACCACTTACATGTAGCATTACACAATTTCATTTTTTGTTTGAGCAAACTATAAATATTATTGAGTGCTTTGCATTTAGCCCCGGCTAATTAAACCTATATATTAAACGGTTACCATCTTTGGAATCCTCTGGACTGAGTGTCTTTCAAGAAGAATGTGTGAGTGAACACGTAACCTGATGACTCTTCACCAAAAAACATTGGACCCTCCCGACCAGGACACACCTCACAGCTCAAACTGCAAAAGATATTAATACCAATCAAAGGTTCTCACTTTCATTTGAAAGATAGAAACATGTGAGGGGCCTGCACTTCTCCTTAATTACAACCAGGGAACTTCATTTTTGACTTTCTTTCAAGACTGGAATAAAAAGAAACAACAAAAAAAAAAAACGAAAACAACAACAAAAATGGCACAGAGTTTATCTCTAAACACAAGAGACTAATGTTTCAAAGATTGGTCATGGGTTGCGTAGAACTTGACATCAAACCAGTAAGGAACTATTATTTTACTAGTTGAATATTCTAGTGGAAACCAACTGTAATTGCAAGGCAGAGAGAAAATTCAATTAGCCTAATGATCGTTTTTGTTATTGAAACAACTTCCATAAAAATGGTCTTTAGCTGCTCATGGAAAAAAAGCCAATTAAAATGGTTTTAACAAAGCATATAAATACAAGTTAATTGGTTTTCAACGAGTCCTCAGTAGCTCAGAGGTTAGAGCATCCGATCTAGAACACCGAGGGTCATGGGTTTGAATCCCATCTGGGGCTCAGATTTTTTCTGTGTCCTCTTATGGTTGATTCTTTACATCTCCCTTTATTTCCTTTAAATATTTTTTTAGCTTAAAACTTTAAGCCAGTTTCATTAATTCATAATAATGTGTCAACATACACTCTGTAAAAAAGTACAATAGCTACAAGCATCCATGTACATGTAATTCTAGTACCTTCTGACACAAGCCTGTCTTACAACACTGTATAACTCAGGTTGCTCTGGTGACCTGTTGCTATAGTAACTGACATGAGCTTCATGATCAATACTGATGAATCCTGCATGTGTGTGATCCAAAGATTTGCAAGCCTGCAGAATAGAAAATTAATAATGTCAACAGGATTTTTTTAAATTAACACAAAACAAGCAACCCCTTAACAGGGTAAAGCCAGTTGTACAGCCTGCCATTATTATTTTTTCTTCAGCTGTTCATCTGTTCGATTTCATCCATTCAAAATGTTTTTTCAGCCGATCATCCATTTGACTACATCTGTTCAAAAATTTCCGTCAGCCATTCATCCGTTCGACATCCGTTCAAAAATTTTCGTCATCTCTTCATCCATTTGGCCGTTCAATTGCGAACGGCTTGGCTATCCATTTCTCATCTGTTTGCTTCCTGTGTGTAAACTTGCGTGCTGTACATTTGTAAGCAATGTTTTTGCATGACCAGCAAAAGGTTTGTAATTTTCACATGTAGAGGTGACATTGGGGCAAGTTGTCACTAGCACATACTAGCCTAAAAGTCATTTCACTTAGACCAAAAAATTTTGATGAGCAAGTCTGATTACAATTCTTCTGTAATTTTAATCAGTCCCACAAAAAATTCACTTGCCCAATATTAGGGCAAGTTATGAACAGAATTCTCTACTCCATTAGCAAAATCCACTAGCCCCTGTCTATTGGATACTACTTTCTTTGCAAGCAGCTTAATTGCATGTTCACCAAGTGTGAGAAAGGATTTTACCACATCACACAAGTTGACATCTCATAATGAAGTTCTGACTTTTGAGTCAGATAGGATGATTTTGTAGCATACATTTAAATACTCCCAGGTCTTAACACTCAAAATAATGTAGTACAGCTACATGTAGTGTAACAGCATTAAAGTTTTCTACTTTCCTCAAGGTAATATTTGTCTTTTTTTAACACTTGAAATTCAGCTATTTTTGTTTCAGAGTTGTGTCCCTTACATGAGATTAATATCTTCCAAGAGTCACTGAGGTACATGTACATGTACATTGTATATAGATTGGTTTAGAAAACAAAAAAAGCAATTAAAAGCTCTGTTACTTCTGTGGCTGTTATGCAATAAATTATAAACCTTATATTATACAGTGGAACACTACTTATAGTGCTGCAAATCATATGTCACACACTGTATGAGTGTACAGTGTAGCTTAATTACCTCACACTGGCTGGACCTGGATGATGCCCAGGATTCCTGTGCAGAACCACTGGATCCTGGAGTGACATCTGGGGCAAAGCGAGTGAATTTACTAATCAAGAAACAAAACAGATGTCTTCAATCAGACACTAACAGTATTACAACTGACTGAAAGTCACATTCTACATAGAATGTGTCACAGACATACAAGTACTGCCTTTAATCTTGGTTAGTAACATTTGCAAAGTAGGGCTGAGGTCCTTGATCTGGGTTCCTAACAGACTCAATGAATAACACCAGAGGTGCATTCCAAACAATTTTCTTTCAACATAATAGGCAAATTGAACAATTGCTATTTCAACACTGGACAACTGTGGCACAAACTCAAATCTGGTACACAGCTAAGGTCCCAGAACAAGTTTGTTTGTTGTTTGTTTGTTTGTTTTTTTATTTTAAAGTTCAGAGTCATCATCATCATCATCATCAATCTTTATTTATACACTTATACGTGCTTTGTTATGGAAATTGTCCTTGAAAAATGCTACAGTGTAGTTAGCATAAAAATAATTTGATTTACATAATAAAGCAAGAAGGTTTGTATCAAAACAAGGTCACCCTCAGCCTCAATTTCATCCATAACTGTAAAATGGCCTTTTGAAGTTGTGCACGTCATCATCTTTTGCATTGTACATACCGTTTCATGCAGGCTCCACATTCAGATGGAGAGGTGTGCAAAGTTCCTTTCAGAGGATCATGAGCCTCACAGTGGAATGCCTGTGGTAGTACAAACAAACAAACAAACAAACAACAATCTTGATTGTGCTCTTGATACAAAAAGTGTAAACACATTAAAAGGAAATAATGTGAAAAAAAGAGAGCACAGCCAGAAATACATGTAGCAATAGACTGCTGCAGTCCAACTTTTCTCTTAAAATCTGTCCAGTTCTTATCTCAGCAAGCACGACTGCAAACCACGACGTTATGATACAACAACGGATTGGGACCAGATGAGAAAAGACGGACTGCAGACTCTTTTGTAGTAAACAAACCTTCCGTCAGCCCAGAAACAGAGTAACCGATTGGTCAATTTTACTGCTGTTGACAGATCATTGACTGGTCTGTGGCAGAGATGCAAGCGATAAAAATAGTCACGCATCACAACTAACTACCAACAATTACACACCTAGTGGTAATCACTTGTAAACCAAAACGTGTAAGGATATGTGACCTTTCATGCGAAAACGTGCTATAACGACCTTCCGTTAAACGGGTGAAACGAACGGCCATCGAACGGGTTACAAACGGGTCACCAAGCCGTTTTAAACGGGTTTCAATGAGTGTTCGAACGGGTGATTAAGTATTCCGAACGGGTAGCTAAGCCGTTCGAACGGCTCGGGGGAAAATTGTGAACGGGTAGCCTAACCGTTCGAACGGGTTGTAGAACATTCCAAACGGGTAAGCAAAGCGTTCGAACGGCTCATAAAAAATTCCGAACAGGTAACCAAACCGTTCCAACGGCTCATAAAAAAATTCCGAATGCATATATAAACCGTTCGAACGGCTCAGAAAAGAATTTCGAACGGGCGATCTAACCGTTCGAACGGCTCATGAAATCTTCGAACGAGCAGTCACGAACGGCTTACAAACTTGATGATTGTAGTTTGTTTTGTTTATTTCGAATGGTGCCGTGCCGCTACACATCTCACTTAAAATTAATTTCGAACGGATGGCTTTCAATCGTTGAAACTGCTCCTGTTTATTTCACCACTGAAAGCCAAAGAAAGTAAACTTGAAACGCAGAGAACAATTCGTAACTGAGTTTGCTGAAGCGGAACTCGAAAGAAAATCAACGGCGAATGCAAACTTGCTAAGTATTTGCGGTGATGTTTTTCCTAGCTTTCTTACAAAACAAATACCCAACTTTTTGTTTCTAACAGTTCCCGATACATTTTCAAATTGTATGCTATGCTCGACCTTTACTTTTGACTACGACTTAAACGCATTCCCGTCAGTTCAGTTCGGTTGCGTGTCACTACACTGATCTCGATAAATTTGCATACAAGTTACACAACAGTGACAGGTAACACAACACCAGCCAATCACATCAATCACTTTGACAGTCGGACGCAAATTCAGGGCATCAAAACAACATGGTTGTTATCTCAGTGCATGCTGCCGTCTTAAAGATTTCATTCAGTGGATTCTCTTCGAAATAAGAGGAATGCACAAGGCAGACTCATGAGATTTCGGTGTTCAGAAAATCATTTATGTGCTTATCACAACCATAGTTATACCAGTAATGTTTATTAAACCGCATTGTAACACAGGGTAGAATTTAAGAAGTTTGCTTCTATAGGCGACTGATTACCGTATGTTTAGAAGTGCAAAATATATTTTCTGCAAGAGCTCTTTTCATTTGTAATTTACTCACGCAGCGGTTCAGACGGTTCAAGTGATCGGAGGGCTAAGAACACGCGAGTACGCGAACAGGAAAAGACAACCGCTCATATGACTGTCTCATACTCAAGTCGTTTGAACAGATGGATGTTCCAGCGAACGGGTGAGCAAGTCGTTCAAACGGTTGGATGTTTTTAACAAACGGGTGAGTAAGTCGTTCGAACGGTTGGACGTTTTTATCGAACGGGTGAGCAAGTCATTCGAACGGATGGATGCTTTTACCAAACGGGTGAGCAAGTCATTTGAACGGCTGGACGTTTCTATCGAACAGGTGATCAAGCAGTTTGAACGGATGCAAATTTTTTTGAACGGATGACCCAGGTCGTTGAAACGAATGCAAATTTCTTTCAAACGGCTTTCAAACGGGTTCTAAACGGAATTCCGTTCGAAAACGGAAAGCCGTTATAGCACGTTTTCGCGTGAAAGGTCACATATCTAACAGAAGGAAACTGCTGTAAACTTCCTCAAGGGAAAGGAATTCAAGGCAATCTTACTGGATTTTAGAAAAGAAAAATTTTTCAGTTGTTTATGTTCTATTTATAAACCGTCTCAGGTTAATTGGGTTTAAATTGGTTAATTAAATTACCCTGACAGCTTTGTTGTCCCCACACAGAACAAAAGAGTTAGCTGTCTCTTATTTTTCCCTCTCGGGCTTACGCCCTTGTTTATCACTGCTCGGGGCTGCACCGCTTGTGTGCTTGGGTTTCGCGTGCAGTAAGTTCACAAAGAAAAATGAGAGACTGCTCCCAGTCTAAAATAGCAAAAGCTAATCGCGCTGAGTGGCTGGGCGTATAGAAACAGTTCCTCATTAATTTAAATTCATTAATGGTCTAGATTTCGGGTTAAAAAAAAAAATAAAGGGCAGGACTTGGTTTCCTTCCTCAATTCCCTTGCTCTTAAAAGATTAAATTAATCAGGGAAACCTACAGAATTAAAGATAAGACACAGCTGAATAGAGTTTTTTTACATTTCACTTAAAACAAGTCGTCTACATAGCTCAATTACGTTTAGCCAAATGAAGCTCTTCAATATTTACCTGCGTACAGAACAAGACACTGGGTCCATGATATTCACAAAAGTGGCACAAGGCTATAATAGCGTTCATCTTCAAGGATGTCAGAAGCTTGCAAGTGTTTGTCTACTCAGCACTCGCACGTACAAAATGTCACGTCATCTTGAGTTAGCAAGTTCAGTGTTTTTGCGGAAGAAATGTTGAGCCAATTTTCAAAACGAAAGGAACTTTAACTCCTTTTCGTTTGTGCTCCCGTAAAATAACGCTGCAACGAAGAAATCCTGAGTGTTTTTAAAGCTCAGCTGAGAACTGCATGATCACTTTCGACCGCCATGACAGTCACATGATAAACACAATTGTGCTGCGCATCCACGCCTTTATTCTGAACCTGGGGGCTCTGGGTGGATTCTAGTGCCAGTTTCGCGCGGATGTCTCACGAATTTAAAATACCTGCACCAGAATCAATTTGAACTTTTTTTCTAATCCGGGTGAGGTTTTAAGCCCTTATTTGCACAAGAAAGCAAAAGCCTGAAGGATTCTGGCCAAAAGACGTCATTTTGCAAATCGTCTGTTCATCTCCTTGTTCAGGACGTCTTTTAAGATTTCCCTCGAAGTACTCATAAATCATGTGGTTCCGCGCTCCCTGATAAAGGAAATCGGTCAGTGTAAAACGCAGACTGCGGACTGCAGACTGCAGACTGCGGACCAGGAGTAAACTGCAGACTGAGTGTAAAATGCACTGACTGCAGACTGAGAGTAAAACGCAGGCTGGGTGCAAAATGCGAATAAAGACTGTAGACTTTTTTAAACATTTGTGCTCCTTCTTCTCCAAATCGGTGAAATCGCTAGCCCGTATCAGTTACACACTTCGCTTCCTAGTCGAAGTGCATTGCACATTCGCCAGAAGTTTCAATGAACATCCGAACAGCTTGAGTCTGTGTACCTTGATTTGCAATACTTTCATAAAAGGTCATCCAAATTTCTTGCAGAACATCTTTCTTTGTTGCTGGAATGATTTACTCCCTTTTTTATCGCCATAATTCTTCCTTTGGGTCAGCAGCTTTCATTTAAGCGTAAACATCGTGGTGTTGTACTAATTCAGGGTCCCTGGTCACTTATATCGAAAACTTCGTGTCTAAAGTTGAAGCGTGCGGTCGCTCGAACAGAAAAAAAAGGTTCAAGATTGCGATTATGTTTTTGGGTCGTCGACGACGTTCTAGAGAAGAAAGTCCTGAATGGATTTGTGAAAGCAGATGTCTTCAAGTAAGTGTTCGTTTACATGTATTTGCGGGATTTTTTGGCCCGTAAACCCTTCCACGACTACGGTTTATGCTCGGTCTGCATTTTACCCCAGCCTGCATTTTACCCTTACATTTTACCCCTGGTCCGCAGTCTGCAGTCCGCAGTCCGCAGTCCGCAGTCTTCCCTTTACACTGACCGTAAAGGAAATGAAAATGGGACTTTGTTCGTGTTGTACACATTTGTTATTACAGTACGACTACTCGAACCAGGGGCACTTGGAAGAAGAGTATCCAATCACAACGTTTTTGTTTTTGTTTTCTTTTTTTGAAAACAAAAGATTCTCAAGTATTTTTTTGCAAACGGACCAATAAAATTCAAGGTTCAACAATGTAATCGTTGAAAACTTTAAAACCGTTAGAAATTAGCTGTCCTCTCAGGAAACAGCCCTCAAATTCATGAATGTTATTTGTCCGTTTGCGAAAAAAAACTTGAGAATCTTCTGTTTTCGAAAACCGTCTTGATAGGATAATCTTCATCCAAATGCCCCGGTTCGAGAAGTCGCACTGTAAAGGGGATCAATGAATTTGAGTAAAATTATCTACGTGTGCTGCGACCGCGAATAGCCTGCGTAGCAAGCGTTTCCGGCAATGCTCGGAAAGTTGTGACTTTTAGGACTAAATAAACAAACAAGTAATACGCCATTACTGATGAGTTCAAAAAACTCACTTTCGAAACGCGGGTAAGTGCAAAACCTTTGTTGTGAAAATCAGTTTGTTTGCATGAGGACAAAAAATAGTTTTCTTATCAATGGCTTCGAACATAGCCTCGCTTTGAAACAGAAGCTTGAGATATAATGACGGCATCAAAAGAATTTTTTTTTTCAAATTTTAATTAATGCCAGCATTAAATTTTTAACAAATTACGTTAATTATTATATAAAAAATGCTATTTTCATTGTCAATAGACCACAAAATGTTTGGACAAGATGACAGATATTCTAGATATTCTCTATTTTGGATATTCTAAAGTTCTTAACTTGAGAGGTGAAATCAAACATGCCTTTTTTTTGCTCCTTTTTAACGGCCGATGAGCTAAACATAGTTAGCCTAGACTATTTAGTACCCAGTTACTCTTGGTGTTGGAAAGCGGAGACAAATCATTCGAATCCGGTTAAATCAAAATACGCAGCACATTTTTTCTTCAATTTTTCTATATAAGCCTTGTTGTTCATCCTTTGGACAACTGTTGACTGTTTAACAGTAATATCCACTTTTGCTTGCCCATCGATTGGATTAATCTCAACCTGGCCCATGAGAAAGAACGTTACTTTGGGCAACGAGGGGCAGGGACAGCCTGGTGTCTTGCCATGGGGGACACTGATGACCGCAGTACCCACAGAGAGAGACCCATTTGTGTTCTTCAGGATCTTGCTGATTGAAACTAAGTATCGTGTAGTATTCTTAGTCGAATTGTCTGGTAGGTTTCTTTGGACTTTGCCTACGAAAGCTGAAAATGAGAGAACAAATCACCAAAAAGTCAGACACAAATAACTTATTAGATGAGAATAGGACAGTTCGTTTGGAGGCAGCGTTGCCGCGTGACCAGTTAAAGCCGGTGCTGGAATTGCAATTCGGAAGCTCACGGTTCAAATCCCGTTCTAACCGCTAGCTGCTTTTGTTTTTGATAGCCACTACGCTTGTATAATAGCCAACTGGTTTGACTCCTGCTAGTTGTGATTCCTAACCTTCTTAATATGTTTATTTTAATTATTTGTTTTTGTCATTATCTGTGGGTCACAAAGAAAACAATTGGGTTATCAGTAGTTATACTTTCCCTATAAACTAAGTCAATTTTCTTTCATGTTCTTTGCAAATAGAATATAAGGAAGGCTTGGATATAAACTGACAACTTACCATAATCACTTTCTTTGCAAGCCACCCGAATTTTCACTTGGCGCGAACATTTTGGACAGCCGGCATTCCTTGCCTTATCTTAAAAGGAAAATGAAGAATTACTTATTAAGGATTACGTACACAGGTTCAATTTTAGTGTAGGTGGAGTGTAGGTGATAATTCGCATTGATACATTATACTCCAGAACTCGTTCAAACCTAAAACTTTACTCATACTTATACAGAATGTTATCAGGCGGATCCGCTCAATGCATCTGCATCCTTGTCCCTTTTAATCTTACAGAAAATTGAAAAAAGAAAAAGAAAAAAGAAACGAAAAAAATAAAAATAATAAAAAAATTATATCTAGAAGAACTGCCAGAAACCTTATTAAAAAAAACTGGTTACTAATTCTAAGTTATATTAACCTGGAAAGCAACAGAAAAATAGAATGAAAGGCTACCTCAGTTAAGCATGTGAATGTAAACCATTTTATTCGTGTAAAATCATATTCAATATTAAGTTAATCTTACTATTAATTACCAAATAAAAACTTATATATTATCAGCTAATTACCGGTTGGTGGGCATCTTTGATTGCACTTTTCTTTGGTTTCAAAGTTGTTTTCTTTTCCAAAACAGCCTCCATAGTTGAACCGTTTGCAGCGCCCAGCTTTTGGGTTAAAAGCCCATCGAGTCACATTCGTCTCACAAGGTCCTGGATCAGCCGGCTGCCCACAAACATCCACTGGAGAATAACGAATAATTCAAAAATAACAGCTCGTTATGTAATTTCTCACAATGCCTTCATGACCAGTGTCTTTGAAAGAGGGGAACATGAAGAGTCCAGACCTAGTTAATAAGCTGCCTTTTTTAAGCATTAAAACAAGCAGACACGTAAATTAAGGCAATTATACGCCAAATTGTACGCTTTCGTATGTTAGAAAAAGAACGCCAGGCAAGAAAGCAAGGCACCTCAAAGATGGCGGGTGGAGAATTCAACGCGTACTGTATAACCTCCACCCACTTGTAACCGCTCTGTGGTCGTAGCCAACTCGAAAACTTGGCTTCTTTGGCTGCTACGCACTTTTTTCCTTTGTTACGTTTAATTCAATGTATAGTTAGCTCTGTTTTACTTCTTCTTTTTTTCTTATTGTTTTTTGTATTGTAATTGAATAATTGTGCCTGTGAATAAATGAACTTGAACTTGAACTTGAACAAGAGGATTGGATATTAATCAGCTCGCTAATGCTGATTAGTGGTTTTCGCGCGAACTCCTTACCCATAGGGTTGATTGAAGTCGATCTTATGTGATTTATGATCGTGAGTATCCATGATTCTGAAACTTAATTCGACGGTCACCAAAGGTTACGGAGTGTGGGCGACAACGATCGAAGGTCGAAACGCTTTTGCCCCATCGCTGTGCTTTGGGCAAGTTTCACGTGCAGACAGTCAAAACACGCGTGATCAGATAACGAGTGAAAGAGGGTCGAAACACGCATGATCAAATTGAGTTCTGTGCATTCCGTTCATCCTTAGTGGAAGTCCAAAAGAATGCTGGCTACATACATGCGACGCATGCGTAACCACAACCTGGAGATTAGGATTGCGGGCTTAGGATTGCCCGCAATTAGACCATAGTCAATAGAGTGGAATGGTTTTGAAGGCTGCCAGACTCCTTTGTTATATGTTTTTGTGGACCTGAGAGTGCATAACTATCAGTAGCATTCCTATCATTTTAATCTTATTGACCAATGCAAATGTAGAATNAAACTTAATTCGACGGTCACCAAAGGTTACGGAGTGTGGGCGACAACGATCGAAGGTCGAAACGCTTTTGCCCCATCGCTGTGCTTTGGGCAAGTTTCACGTGCAGACAGTCAAAACACGCGTGATCAGATAACGAGTGAAAGAGGGTCGAAACACGCATGATCAAATTGAGTTCTGTGCATTCCGTTCATCCTTAGTGGAAGTCCAAAAGAATGCTGGCTACATACATGCGACGCATGCGTAACCACAACCTGGAGATTAGGATTGCGGGCTTAGGATTGCCCGCAATTAGACCATAGTCAATAGAGTGGAATGGTTTTGAAGGCTGCCAGACTCCTTTGTTATATGTTTTTGTGGACCTGAGAGTGCATAACTATCAGTAGCATTCCTATCATTTTAATCTTATTGACCAATGCAAATGTAGAATTAATTCATTTAGTCACAATTTGTGAACAGAAAGTAAAGGAGTGTTCACCGTCAGGGATACACTCGATTTCCACTGCTCTCTCCGTCTCGACTAGGTCCTCCTCGAGAATAGATTGTTCGGGAGAGAAGCGCGGGTTCATTTTCCAAACAGCGGCTGGTAATCGAGCTGCGTCAGAGAGCTTTCAATTTAACCCTCGGAAGTACATGTTTATGTTTGCCGCTTTTCATAATCTGTCTCCTCTACTGACTATGATTAAACGAAAAAAGCCTTAAACGAATAGCTACGTTTGACCACGGTGGAAGCGCAGTAAGCTACCTGAACATGTACGGTTGCAATCGTCCATGCTAGTGAAGCCATTCCATCCACTTGGATGACACCCTCCGGCAACAATTGACTCGCACATTTTAGAGCTCATGTTGAAATAAAAGTGGTTGAAGTGAGCCCTGCAGTTGCTTATGGGAACAATCTGGCAAATTCCACCTACAATAAAGTGAAAAAAATCTGTTGGAGTAACGCACGTCACCCATGATGCGAACAAAATAAACTAAACTTTAGTTACAAACCCCAGCTCCAGATTAAGTCTCATGCAGGTTAATCTTAGTTTTTTTTCCCTCGTTGGAAAGTATTTAGATCAGCATTACTGTATTTCCATAACATTTTTGCAATGGCGTGCGTTTAGCATAATTAGTCCCATTTTTGACCCATAGGACCACCAATCCACCATATAAAACACATCTCGCCCAGTATTTTTCTATTTTGCTGTTCAAGAATGTTAAACAATTTAATTCCCAGCTGGGGTAAAGGTGAGGTACTGTTCCCAATAAAATGTGGAATAGAAATGAGGTGTTTACCTCTAAAACAAAGATACTCATACCTGGTGCACAGAAACCATCTGCTGCCTTCTTTACTGACTTGCCTTCTCTACAGGCTGTCGCCTTCATGATGCACTCGTTGTTGTATCGCTTTGCATCTGAGCCGCAAACTGGCTTGAACTCCGCGGGACAGTCTAGATCATCTCGACAAACACAGATGGGACCCTTTCTGCCATCGAACACGCATTTCTCCCATGTTTCACACTTCGTACTCTCACAGAGATCTATAAATGTTTTCCATTAAAGGAAATAAATGAATAAAAAAAATTATAATTTACTCTTTGCAATCCTTCTGAGTTGATCTGTGAAGAAAAAAAAAGATCAAAGCATCACTTGCGCTCTGACATAACATTGACGGTTCTAGCATTATGTTTTCTTATTGACCAGTGGCCGTACCGAAAAATCACCGCAATAAAAACGCATTAGTTGTTCGGGGCAAATATGATGCCAAAAAATGCAGACTTTAAGGTTAAGTTTTAGGCTGCAAAGATGGTAAATGACTGCAAATTTGGGTTATCAGGAATTACCACATATTTAAGTCTCATCTCCTCTCCTATTCCCCCCTCCTATTATGCACTTTTATTGCGTCATATTTGCCACGAGCAAATTAGATGTAACTCTTATTTTTTCCTCAGTGTAACAGATGTATTGATCCCCGGCTGCGCTAGTCTACCAGGGAGACCGTTATTTGCCAAGTAAAGGTCAAAGTAAATCTTTACATTTGCCCTCAACTCGGTCCACGTGTCCATCACTAATTAGACACCTAACCAAAGAACCAGCTTGCTGAACCAATCCACAGCTTAGTCACATATTAGAAACACAACAAGAACTATAGCCTCACACCTTTACAGATTGGCACAATTCCATTCCACTGTCCATCCGCCTGACAAGTAAGGGTTGAACTCCCTATCAACTCGTATCCCTGGTTACAGGTGAATGACACAGAGCTACCGATACCAAACTCATCTCCTGTTCGTTTACCATTCTTGGGAGGAAAGACGTCTAAGTCCCAGCATGACGTAACTATGGAAAGATGTGAATATGTTAAGATAAACCAGTGCTGTTTATTTTCACTTCGTTTACACTTTTAAGGGACCATGTCAAGCGATGAAGTATTTCGATTGATGCACAAAAGCAGAACATAACTGCTACGTATCCCAATAATTTCTTTGTAATTTATGATGCGGTTAGAGCTGCCCTCAACGGCCTTATTCGTGAGGAGCAAGATGTCCGGATGGGTGAAGTGGCTGAAAGTGCAGCGACATTGACGTGTAGAGATAAAAAGTGCTCGAGGCAAAAAAGAACAGTGGCATCAAGAGCATCACATTTAAATACAAAAAGATGAATTGGAAAAAAAATCGTGACATTACTTCAACTTGGCAGTCAACGTTGGGAGAGTCGGTGTCATCCTAATTTCAAGAATTTAAGATAACAAGGATTTATACTTACTTTTGCAGGTGGGTTGAACTCCTGTCCATAACCCACTGGCTAAACATGTTCGCTTGCTGGAACCCATCAACTGAGTGTTTATCTCACAACCATATTCAACTTCAGTACCAGGAATGAATTCGAGAAGATCGTCCTCTCTAAAGCCTCTATCTGGCTTTCCTGGATCAGGGCATGACGCTACAATGGTAATTAGAGAGAGATTTAATTTTGTAAACTTCATCAGTAAAAAAATATGGTGATGTTTAGGTAGAATTTCATTACTTTGTGGAAGACAGGTATTGCATGTTGGAAAATGAAATTTGAAAACATGACTTTTTGGCAAAATTAATTTTAAATGTTCAGCTTTTGCGATGCAGCTTTTAATACTCTTAACAAAAGCTTTAAAATAAGTGGTAAGGAAAATGTGATAAATTTACACGAAATGAAGTGACCAAAATGGGAGGATTCCTTGACACGACTTGCCACTATCAATCACTTTAATTTTTGGCTGCATTTTGTGAACATTTTCCAGATTGAGATAAAAAACGTCCACTCTGTACCAGGCACTGATTATGTACACTCTCATAAAGGATACCAACTTCACGTAAGAACCTTGTATTTACAGTACCTTCCTATCCTAGAGTAGCGCTAAAACGCGTCGAAAACATATACAATTATATAATTATATAATCCGTTCATAAAAGTGCACCCCTCCCCATTTAACAACCAATGCTTTCGCATATTCTGGTTCATTTAACTCGTACATTTGCTTTTTAGTGCTCTGCTCAACAGTTTCTACGCAAACAGGGTAATACTGACTTAAGTTGTTAAATTATACAAGTCCCATTTTCCCTTCTACTTAAGGATATTGGTGGCGAACGTACCGCAGAACCTTGGGGGATCTAGAGTCCGAATGGATTCAATAGTCAAGGTTGCTGTAGTTCGTCGTTTGTCCTCAAATGTCACGGAATATTTTTTATCGTTAATCGCGTCAACCTTAGCAAATGTATACTTTGCAGTGTTTGGGTGTTTTGCTATGAGTTTTGCTCCCAGGAAGATATCCTTCGAAGGAGGAACTTTGTCCTGCACGATGATGTAATGCTGTGTCCCTCTTCCTAAAATTACGACGTCCTCTTCTTCGTCAGAGGGTTGAGTCAATACTGTCACCACATATCCACGCTTTTCCTTGATAAGTCCTTGGATAAAACGGATGCCTTTTCTGATAAAAACGGGAGTGTCTACTCCAGCACATTCTGTGGAAGAAAACACAAAAATATTCAACACGTTCTTTTTTTAAAAGGTTTTTACTTCTTGCACCTGCCTCGATATAATGAACATGCTTGTATCAGAATTGATACACTGTATAATTGACGATAATTGGAACAATTCCTACTTGGTGCTAATTGACCTAAACATAATATTATTGCTAATTTTATTCCAATAAGGCCAGTGTTTGTAAATATCAGACACATGTCAGATTTCATTACAAAGAGCATACTCCAGTAAAAATGGGAGTTGAGGTTCATGGAATTTATCATGATGAAAATGAGGCATGTGAATAATCTGAAATCTCTGAGAGGAAATTGGGAGTGAGGAAAGAAATTTTAAGTTCATCGTTTACCGACGCAGTAAGGTTGAACGCCCGTCCATTTTCCACCTCCCTCGCAGCTTCGCTCGTGAGACCCGAAAAGTATGAATCCTTTATTGCAAAGGAAAGATAGCTTCTCGCCGTACTTGAAAACAGCACTTCCACTTCTTGAACCGTTTTGTGGTGTACCGGGATCTTCGCAAAATATGGCTGCACATGCAACAAAATGATGGAAAAACAAATCTCAATCAATAATGGCTGAAAGGTAACATTGGAACTTGAATTTGTCCTTTTATCAGTAAGAAAATAGAAGTTGATCATGAGAACCCGATAATGGGATTTGGTCAGTAAAGGGAAACACGATCTGCAAAAATACAGGTGGAATATAATTATTGCCCTTCTTAAGCTCCCGAACAATTTTCATCTTAAAAGATTTGTGTTTTAATTAAAAGAAATTAACGCGTGACAGCTAGTTTGTGTAAATCTAACACGTGTTCTGGACTTCAGATGACTGTCGCTGCATTCCTTTATCGTGAATTGGCGAACAACAGTTTCTTTTTTTCTCAAACAAAATTTGAAATGAATGAAAGAATCGGAATGTATCATGTACATGTTGTAGAGCAAGGAAATTTAAAAGTCCGCTGAAATATATATAGGTTTTATTGACAACCTTCATACATCGTACATAATCTTGCTATTGAGTATTACTTTCTATACATATCAATTTTATGTTTAGATATCGCTCAGTTTACAACTCTTGGAGACATTTCATCATAACCACATGATTTGTCGATTTTCAGTTGTTTCAGTTCTATTTCTATTTCTCTTTCAGTGACTGGATGTAAGAATATAGAGTCAACATTACTGTTTCCTAAGTATGATGCAAAGTTCATAATATTTTCTGGTATTTGCTCTGCTAGTCTAGGTCCTATGTTAAGAAATATTTATTAAACCGTTCAGCTATTTCCTTATGAACTATAACCCCTATATCATTCTCCTTAAATGCATTAGGTAATATCTGTTTTAGTTTTGTTTTTATTTTTTACCTCATTTATAAGTTTTCAAATAATTTCAAATTACCCTTTGCTTTTTCTTTACTTTTTCTTTCAAGCTTTTTTCATTTTATTTAATTTATTTCGAAACCGGTTTTATAAGTCACCTTATTCATTTCGCTAGGATTTTTAATAAATAAAACTTTTAGTAAATTCTTTCCTTGATTTTCCTTGCAGTTAAAGTCTCTTTAGAGAACCATGGTGTCTTAGATATCTTAAAGCTTTTACTTCTCTGATTAATTATTGGTATAATTCTATCAAATGCTTCTGAGAGTTTTTCAAAAAATAATTTAACTGTAGGCACCTTTTGTGCTGATAGAACAATATAATAAGTAAGAAAACCATCAAATTCCCAGTAATAAATTGTTAAAGGGATCCTAAAATCGGATAAGGTACGGTGTCTAGGACACCTGGAAGCACTGGAGGAAAATGAATGATAACTTCGATTTAAAGTACAGTTGGAACTCTACAGACAGCCTTGAACCGGAAAGCTCGGATCGACGCCCCTTAAAAACACTCATTTGAACCACCGCCTCCACCAAAGTTCATAATATAGCGGGATTAAAGCGGCTGTGGCTGCAGAAAGCCTGGACCTTGCAACTTTGCCATTGGAAATGGGGAGTTCTTTTTAAGCTAAATTGCGTTGGTGACTCATTGGGGCTGGATCACAATTTAGGACAAGGAACTGAGATTAACTACTCTCTTCTTATTTTCCAGAACCCAATCTACTTTGGCAAAAACCTTAAAGTAAAGTGAAATTTTGCTTGAGTGAATACTTGTGTTATTAGTTCTACATGTCCATTATATCGAACTGGTAGGCAACTATTATTTATCTCTTAATCAATTAATAATATTACCTTTACAAACTGGAATTTCACCGATCCATTTACCATTTGCCGCACAGGTCAGAGTTCCTGATCCTTCCATTCGATAGCCGTCACGACAATTGTAGCGCACTTGTTCTTTAAACACAAACCCACCGCTGTCGACCATCATTGCTCCTACCACTTTGGGCGGGTCCTCACAAGTAATTGCTAAAACAATAACGCAAAAAAACAAAAATTGCCTGTTAAGAATTAAGTTGTCGATAAGGTTTATCAGCCTTTATATTGACGAGGACCCAGTGTTAAAAACAAATTCTTTTGTTTCACTCAATCCCTGGCAGAGTCGCCATAGTTTCGCTTGAAACTAACAACACGGGTTTGGCCTTGAGCCATTTCATGGAAAAATAATTTGGAAGCACAAGCGTCAATCCTTTTTTCGCTTTCTTACTAACAAAAAGATGTGATCTGACTATGATTTCGTTAACATAAAGGGAGTGGTCGATCACATGTTCTGAGGGTCGCGACGCATTGAACTACTGGCAACGGAGAACCTTAATCTAAAGTATACAGAAATTTAAACCTTCTCGATTCTTTCTCTCCCTTTTCTCATAACGATGGATTTAAAATCATGAATTTTGCATCCTGAGTTGCGAAAAAAGGTGCACTAGTGAACAACGAAAAAAATAAACCTTGAACGAGCAGGAAGTAGATACTATCACACATTTAGAAAAAAAAAAAAAAAACTGGGAAAAATTCGTGAGTATACATCAGGCAAGGTAAGTGGAAATGATGAACTTAATTATCCCATGACTATCAGACTTACGTTTACAGATTGGCTGTATTCCACTCCAGGTTTGGTTGGCTTGACAGGTTCTTGTTTTAGGTCCCTCCAGAATGTATCCCTCTAAGCATTTGAATCTCACTGTTTGGTTGTATTGGAACAACCACCCGACACGATTTCCATTGGTTGGAGATCCCGGATCCCCACAGCTTTTAGCTGAAAGCGTCAAACTCTGTATTAATTAACCAGTCACATAGTGGCACCCTTAATAATCGCAAAAATTAGATCCAGCAAAATTGAACTGCGACACGTATAGGCGTCCCCATTCATCTTAGGAGGCTAAAAACAGCTTTCACTGTTTCGTTTGCACAAGTGAATAGGCGTTACTCCAGAAGTTTCTTCTTAAAAGTTCGACATGATCTTCAAGTTAGCGACCGATTATATGGAAAGAGCGACTTGTAAAGTTGGGAACAAACATTCAAATACATTTGAGCCACATAAAGTGAGAAAAGTAACTCTTTTAAAAGGGCAATAAACGATTAATTAGAAATAGCTTTGGCAGAGATAGGTTCTTTCAACGCTTGAAGGAATTGGATTATTACTTCCGCTGAATCTAAGTGGAAGAAAACATTTACGTTAAAAGGTTTATAAACCTACCTACGCAAGTAACGTTGGTCTCAGTCCATTGCCCATTTGGTTGGCACTGGATTTTAACTGGTTTCCCCCTTCGAAAGAAACCTTCGGTGCATAGGATCCTGACTTTCGAGCCAACGGTGTTGTTACCGATAGCAACAGCATTTTCAGGAGCTTTCGGGACAGGACATTTCTTCACTAAACAATTTCAAGATCATTAAAAAAAATTAATAATAATAATAATTTAATAATAATAATAATAATAATAATAATGGAAACTTTATTTGTGTTTTTGAATGTACAATTGTAAATCTCGCTACGTATAGGCAATTTACAAATGCTGCTTGAGATTGGATTATTTATAAAAAGAAAAAACAAAACAAAACAAAAAACAAAAAAAAATAAAACAAAAGCCAGAAAAAAAATATCAAAATTGGATTAAGTCTGGGCTATCCCAGTTCCAATTTCTACAACAAAAGATATAATATGTTGCTCTGATGGCTATATTTATCATTTTCTTGATTATAAAAAGTTGCTGCTTTTTGTCAATGCCAATGTCATTCATCATGTCGAAGAACGTGGAGCATTCATCGGAGAAAACGCCAAGGGAACTCATGGAGAGATTTACAAATCTCACACATCTGTAATTTCTGCTCATTTCGTTGATCAAGTTCAAATATTTTTCGTTCTTACGCACTGCATTGTTGTTAAGGTTAGACTCGAAACCAACTGTTAATTCTAGAACATATAGGCACTTGGACTGGATTAGGAAAGAAATAAAATCAAGTTGATTACATCACATCATTTCATCGCCTGCAAGTCTTTGTTCTCCGTATTTAAATATCCCCGATCAGTTAGCGACACGTTTGATTTAATAGTAAAGAACATGATCGGCGCTTCGCTTTAACAAAACAAGACAAAACCTGTCACATCTCACTCGAAAACGACTTTAAAAGATGTTAAGTCTTTATATTTTGGTATGTTTTCAATAAGTACTCAAAAAGCCTTAAAGGCATCGACCCGCGGATCTCGCGTTATCGTTAGGTGCATTTTTTAAGGGGCCGTCAGAACCTCTCCCAGAGGTGCCGTTTTTAAGGGCCGTTAGGGGTCTACGCTGAGGACTCCCCTCAAACAGGAAAATGACGAACTCCACCCTTAGAGTGGAAATTTAGTTAACAAGTCATCTTCTCATGGGAAAATGATATCCTTACACTAGGAGGGCGTGAGAAATTGTCTTTCCTCAGCATCACCCAGAGAAAAACGGCGTCCTTGACCCCGTCTGTTTTTCATTTGCTTGGATTTTTAGCTGCCTGTGGTGAAAATTAAAGAAAGCCCCACCAGTCTGAAACTTTCCTTATGAATTGAAAGATCCCGAACAAAGCGTTTTAATGGCCTGGATTTCGTGCTGAATATAGCGAGTTTTTACCTTCTATAACTGATTGTATATCTTACAGTTCCGTTATGGTAGTAGTGTCAGTAGTTTTAGTTTACTTACCTGAATTGTCGTCGTCTGCTTTTGTCAGTCGCAGCAGTAAAACACAAAGAATGATACTGCCAATGCCAAACATTGTGGCGTCGTCGATCAGTTGCTTTTACCAGGAGGAAAACGTCTCAGTTTAGAGTAACGTTATGTTTCAGCAACTAAGGAAGCAGGAACACATACGAACGTGCTGAAAGGTCTCAGTCTCCTGTCATCGCATTCAATCTTATTAATTCAAAGATTGATACTTTACTTTGACACTTGGCCAATTCGTGTAAACAAGATTAGATTCACTTACACATTTTAAGAACGTGAGCTAATCAGCAATTTTCTTTTGGTCATTCTGAGAAGTAATAATGAACCGAAAACAAAATCCTTTAATACATATTTGTAACAAGAAACTCCAAATTAAGCCAAAAACGCCTTTTGGAAAACAGTTATATGTGGTTTCAGATGTTGAAAATGCCTTGGGCTACCTTTGGTGGGTTTGGAATCTCTCCAGTCCTTAAAGAGTACGTTTTGATAGCTATGGCTCAGTATAATATTACACTCAGCTCTATGTGACAGACTATTGCATCAGAAGAAGGGTCCGTTTTGAACTTCTCATGCTTGAACAAAGACGAAATAAAAAAAATGGAGATAGGCATAAAATCATAAGTCGTGGGACTTCTTGGTTTATTCGTATTACAAAGAACACGAAAAAGCAAGGGGGAAGGAAAATGGCCACATATTTGACGTTTTCTTCCGTTAAAAGCGGCGGCTTTGTTGTTTTAAAGTACTTGGGAGTGCAAGTATTAATTTCCCTATTTCGTTGGCAATCTTTCATCACTTGGGGCAACATCTGATCGCTTCAGCTCAAGCGGTTACAAAGCTAAAAGCTAAAGTCAGAGGTATATCGGAGCGGAAGTTGACAGAAGATTCATTGGTCTTGTTCATCAGTTCGTTAGTGGAAGAGGGAGTAAAATTAGCGGTTCAATATGCATTTGCGATCCCAGGTGAGGCGATTTGAGTAATCATCTTTTTCTTTTACAACTAAATTTCAATAACACATCTTTAAAGTGCAGACCAACTATTCTTAAAGACTACGTGCTGCTTCTTGTGCGGGTGGATATTTACATAGAGGTGAAACTACACAGGTCTGGAATTACTACTTTAATTGTTAGAAAAGCTGGTCAATAAATAACATGTAAGCGCATAGATATATTAGAAGAACATCTGAAACATATGTATTTCACAAAGCCTCAAGAAACTCTGGGAAAGCATATCAAAGGAAAGATTAGAAATCAAATTCAGTGTGTGCTTATTTATAAGTATCTCCCATAACCCTGATTTATTTTAAGGTATTAATTGTGGTTTGCTTTGTTAGCGTAATTGTCTCCGCAAGTCAGCGAAATAAGACGCAAAAGAGGAGTACGAGTATTACACAAAGCTTCCGAAAGCTTACGGCATTATGAAAACAAACCCAATTCAAGACCAGAGTGCACAAACCATACCCTATTTCAGACCAAAATGGTCGAAATTGATACCCTTTTTCACACCATAACAGCTAAAAACAACCATACCATTTTGCGCAGCACATACCTATATAGCCTATATAAGGGACTACCTTCCCCCCCACCCCCGGGCGAAAAACGCGTTGCAGATTATGAGTAATAACGATTAAGACTAATAATGATTAAGACTAGCTAATAACGTCATAATGGGAAGCGCAGTGATAATTGCGGGCGACAAAAGGAGCCCGCCACCTATTCTTGGTCAGTGGAATTCTTTTAAATTTATAGCGAGATTTTTCCCGAATCTCTCCACATTCTTGGAATGCCCGCATGGAAGGCCCTGGTGTTGAGTTTAAAGTCCTTCTGATGTCACTATAATCACGTTAATCGAAATGGCTTTTAAAAAGACTGTAATTTTACGCGAGTTTTCGATTTGCCGCCATCGGATTTGATGCACCCACGCTATTGTCGTTCAGCAGTTGCACGCATGGGCACCCAAATTGCCCTCCTGTTTTGCGACGTACAGTCGAACCTCCAGGTGCCACTCTCGTCTGTCCCCAAGGCGGCCGTTGTAGAGAGGTTCAACTATTGTTTATGCTCAAATTTGAGAGTTATTGACCTTGCAAAAACCCTATCGAGCCACCGTAAAGTGCCCGTGGTGTCACGCCACTAGTGAAGCAAAGAAAAAGGTGTCTTGTACATCTTCTTTTTAGGCAATTCATGAGACAAAATACAGACGCGAACAACTGGTATCATATAGATAAACAAATAGTTAATAAATAAGCAAAGAAATAAATTCTCTTATAACTCTATTTTCTTTTTTTATTTCCAGGTTGTACTGTTCATACTTGGAGCCTCATTGATCTTCTTCAGTAAAAGAACCGAGACTGCAAGTAAGCTGGAATTGCTATCTTAGCCCGTTGCTCATAGAACTAACAGTACCTCAACCTCGTTCCCAGGGTAGGAGAGAAAAATGGGAACGAGGTTGACAGTACCTTAGTCATCAACTAGCCTCCAACGCAGGCGTTTTTAGGGGAGCTCGGTTTTCATCCCGCCCCACAAACGCCTGCTCAACCGAAAAAAACATTTCTTTCCCATTGTTTTATTTGCGTGGTAAGTAACCAATCAACAGCTGTGCAATTAAGTGTTGGCAGGCTAAACGCGACTACAACGTGACCCTAGAGTTACTGTTTTTCTTCTTTTCTTTTCTTCGCTAAGGTTATGCAGTGCATGGAGTATTCTAAAATTTGACTAAATGTTATTTTTGCCGCTCTGAATCTAACATTTATTAGAGGTCAGAAAGCTTTCCCAGTGTCTCTTGCAGATCGAGTAATTATCAGAATACCTTGCGGTCAAGGTCAACTTTCCAGAATTTGGAAAGTACAATGTGATTGGCTAAGCATGGGAAAGGAATGTTGTCTTCGGTTGAGCAGGCGTTTGTGGGGAGGGATGAAAACCGAGCTCCCCTAAAAACGCCTGCGAGGGAGGCTAGTCATCAACATGATCGCTTCAGTTTTTTTTTTTCGGAGATAGCTAGTATAAAATGTGGTAGGTGGTGGTGATAATTTGTAAGGGACCCAAAGCAGGGAGTCAAGGGACAATATACCTCGGGCGTTTTGCAAAGGAAAATTGCGATGCTCCTTACAGGCCGAAGCGAACCGGCAAAGAAAATAATTCAGTAATTGAAAAATAATACCAGGCCTATTTACCTTTTTCGTAAATCGTATTTGTCCTTTGGTACTGAAATTGAAAAATGCAAGCGACAGTCACTGCAACCGTGTAAACTCTAATAAACCGACAACAACGCGCGCTGGAGGGCCGTGGATAAAACCAGGAACATGGAACATTCCGGAACATCCCCAAACATGAAAAAAATAAAATATGTTTTATGAAAAAATAATTAATTAATTAATTACATTTTTTCTAATATATATATATATATATATATTTTTAATGGAATGAATTTTTGCAATCGAAATTAAGTGTCTTTTTTTTAAATCGAAAGGAATTGTAAATAGTGCTTTGACTGAATGGTCTTTTAAGTAAAAAATAATCGTAAATAGGATTTTATAGTTAGCTTTATTATCATTAATAAAACAATAATAATAATAATAATAATAGGAAGAAAACCAATTTTTGCAAACTTCTATAAAGGGAGGATAAAAGTTCGAGTTCAATTATTGGGTCATTATTTTATTCCGCGGAACTCGAAATTGTTTTTGTTTTTTATTTGGCAATTATCTGGGATGAATAGTCAACTTTGCTATCCGACGGAAATCAACATAAGAATTAAATTTAATTCAGGAAAGTCTAGTCGCCGAGAATAAAGTTGCGCATTAATGTTTCCAAAATGAAATATTGTCCACGAAGATCTAGTAACGTCACAAAGCAACAAACAGATTAGCAGATAAATAGATTGCAAACTTCACTTGCGACTCCAGGAGAGGGCTGAAATCCAGGCTAAGTGCTAACAGTTAGAAACTACCACTGCGCTACAACTACCGCTTAAACTATTCACTGCGAATGTAAATCTTGACTACTTAAGTCCAAAGCCACAAGCTGCTATATAAGCTCTTCTTAAAGTGCTACTGAAACGAAAAATCAAATTGGCTATTTTGCACTGAAAACGATTTATCAATCTTAGATGAACTCTAATTGTCAATAAAAATGCTTATTTTCCATCAAAAGCTGTTGTTATCGGGGCGAAAAGTAGGTACGTAAGTGCGTCAAAAAAAGAAATATTGAGCCTGCGAAATTTTCAGCGGAGGACCACGCGAGTGACGTCACATGGTTGTCATCAAAGTAGCGAAGGTCTCTTTCGAGCTTACAGTAAACATCAATTGCAATTGTTTATATCATTCTTCACGGAAAAAATGTGTAGGTTAGACGATCCAGATACTAACACAAGCGATAAGTGTGTTTCCGGAGAAAGGAACAGAGAACGCGAGAGAGATTCTGGCGTAGTTTGTGTCCTTGTCATGTGGAGCCGTTTCGGTCCGAGCCCGTTGCGAGGAAGGCCTTTATTTTGAGTGAACCAGACGAACAAGACTGGCTACTATACCACAGGTGGCCCAGACGTAGTATGTGTCACTGAATGAATATATTAATATACACATGGACAAATTAATGCGATGAGTCGTCAGGGGCACCCAACGAGAACATAGTTCAAAACCATTTAACTATAGCATTGTTAAACGTGTTTTAGTATTTAAACGGTGAATATGGGCATATTTTTATCCCCTATAAATTTTTCATCTGTTCGGATTTCCTAGCTGAAAGTCTAGTGATCCGAAAATTATAGGGATCAAATCCGTACCTGTTCGAAAATTTCAGCCAGAAAAAAGGTTCCCGAAAATTCTAGGTGACCTTTTTAGGGTAAAAATCCGTTGAAAATGGGCAATTTTACCATTTTTTAGATGTTCGAAAATCCTAGGAGAGGCAGACAAGCAAGTAATTTTACAACAAATCTTCCAAAAATTCTAGATCTCGAATCGTCTTCCGAACATATATTTTTCCGAAAATTGTCGTTGGGTGCCCCTGAGTCGTCGAAACTCCCATGGACTAAAATAGTCTAAAAGTCAAAATATAACAAAAAAAAGCTAAGATACCTTCAACTGAACCTATCCTTGTCTTTCCTGGCCGGTTTAAGTGGCATTTTGTTGAGTTTTGAAATTGTAGGTAGTATCCACTAAAGAAGAATTAAAGGCTGGCTACAAAACAAACAGACCATCTCCACGCGCCTTCACACGAAGCGCTATAAATTCGAGAATAATCGACGAATCCGCTCCAAATAACCATCGGCTAATCTGCAGGTAACGTGTGCTCC
>CALNXI010001738.1:71977-105758 GCA_942486025.1 Porites evermanni
TAAATATTTCTTGAGAAATTAGCGCTTAAAAGAACCCTACTGTTCAAAGAAAATCGCGTCTAGTAAAAAAATTTGCTGATATTTTTTAGTGAAATTTCTGGTATCGGCTTTAATTGATATAATAAATATGCCAGAGGAATTTCAGAAAAATCGTTGGAGCAGAAGTCCGTAACTAAAAGTCGCTCAAAATTCAGCTGTGAAATTGTTTTGGAATTTCAAAAATAAATTACTATCAGGTAGAAGGAGCCACCAGTTTGAATTTTTGGGACAAGTAAATTCAACGTTTGCTTATTATTAAAACAAAAGCCGATTGCCTATTGTGCTATTCTTTAAAAGGTACTTTTTAGTTTTAGAAGCACTATAAATTGCTCCCAACCTTGGTCTGAAGTAGAATGACTTGTTCTTCGACAGTTTTAAAATATCCCTTGGCAGTTTTGGCTTAAACTCCCGCTGCATACATTTTGATGTATTGCAATGCATTTTCAAC
The DNA here is from genome assembly GCA_942486025.1 of Porites evermanni. NCBI lineage: Eukaryota > Metazoa > Cnidaria > Anthozoa > Scleractinia > Poritidae > Porites > Porites evermanni. The sequence continues at coordinate 72,465 of CALNXI010001738.1, forward strand.
GACTTTTACTGCTGTTCGTTGCTTCCAACTCAGGAAAAAAGTATTGAGATTGGACGCTACCTCGTATCAGAGCTCAGAAAGAACTGTCCAGCACCTTTGTTTATGACTATAAAATGAGCACGAGCGGCAGTTCTGCGAGGAATTCGCACCTCACCCAGGGGGGACCCTGGCATACAGTGCTGGGATCTGCCTAGTTCTAGGATCTTCCTGCCACTAAGCTCAGAAGATGCTAGTACTAGGGACAAGTGCATGTACAACTTTTTGCTTGTTAATAGAATACAGAAAACATATCCTAGCACTAAGAAAGTCCTAGTTTACAAGCAGAAATTTCGGTATCTGTGGTTAATAGTACAGAAGGAATTAAAAATAAAGCTTGCTGCATTATTATTCTGTTCGTCCCTGGTTCTAGGCTGCTTCATATACATTCTGAATAATTTGTGCTGGGATCTGCCTAGTTCTAGGATCTTCCTGCCACTAAGCTCAGAAGATGCTAGTACTAGGGACAAGTGCATGTACAACTTTTTGCTTGTTAATAGAATACAGAAAACATATAGTTCAAGGACGATCCGCCTTCTAGGATCTTCCTCCCTCCATGTAAACAGCCCCTTGGCCTGACTGATCGATTGAAAGTCTGGATCAACTCAATATAAGTATCACCATTAAAATCCTTTATAGGAAATGCGATGAGTTTTTTTTTTAATTCAGTATCATATGATTTTTTTTTTTCCTGGACCCCAAAATTTTGTTTTATCCTTTATGGATAAACCACCACTGCCTATTTTAATGAGGTGGATATTTGGACTGCTGGGACGGGGTAACAGTAGACCACTTTCAGGCTTTGTGTACCATAAATTCTGACAAATTTCTGACTGGGACCACCAGAGGTTGAAATTCAGCAGAGTAAAAGAAGGGCAGAGCCGACACAAGATAGCTCCATGAGCAAACAAACAACCAAACCACTCTTTTTGGAGCCAACAGTTTTATGAAAACTATGACCTCAATGAGTAACAGTTCCTTTCCACAATTGCAATATTTAGTAATATATTTTTATCATCTCTGTGCTATTATTTTGAACACAGACCTTGGACTGTTTGGCCATTTTTTACTAATCTATACAAACTGTACTTTTCTCTTATTATACTGTGTCAAGTGAACAAATTCAGGAAAAGTACTATGGCAATGGCTTGGGTAAAAAAGACAAGACTTGGGTGTCCGATAAGGGGATTCAATGTAGTTCATTACATCACCCTGTAACTACTACCATTAAATGTCAATTTCTGAGGGGCCAATTGCTTATAATTTCCTGCATTTTAAGAGTGCAATATCTTTGTCTTAGATTCATGCATTTATATTTTACACCATGACCAAAAAAAGAAGTAAAACGGTTAAGCTATACTGGTGGAGATCTATTTCTGAAATGAATGTGATAATTTTCTGAGATTTATTGTCAAAAGTTTCAATCCTTTTGAAATGCGTTTTTTTGTACACCCAAGCTGCATTTGGGTGTTACTGCAATCAGCACATCTGTTTCTGCTGTGGTTTTCCTACTTGTTGGCATTGCTGGATTATACAACTTGAACATTAACTGCAATCAAAACATTCATTACACTAATAAACTAAGCTACTTGCATTTCTTGGAGAGTGGTGTGGGTGGAGGGGGTATATTTTTTTACCTAGTTACCTAGTTTTACAAACTTCATTTTAAAAAAAAAGTGAGTCAATGACCATAGTTTAAGGGGGTGACTGCGGAGTCGACATGTCTATGTTTTCATTACTTGCTAGGCCGGCCTTTCTTTTAACCTCACCTGAAGGGTATACAGTTGTTTCTTATGTCAGTTTTTCCTTTTTTCTACCAGAGGAAATGGTTGCTATGTTTTTCAGGAATAATTCATACTCCCTTTATAGGAAATTGTCTAGAGTTAGACTCGGATCCTTTGAGGGGTAGGGTAAGGGAGTATCTTCAAACCATTTTTAAGCTGGGAATGCATATATATTACCTGGAAAAATACATTCTAGACCAGGTCCTCCAGATTTTTAGGGTGGGAGGCGGGAATTGCTGTTATTTCTCTCTTTAATGAAGGAAGGAGAGTTTAATGTATCTCGTCAAGGTACAGCAGCCTTCAGCAGGTGATAATCGGCATAAAAGTTAGAGGGATTTAATATTTAAAAAAACCTCTACAGGGTTGTACAATGAGAATTTCCGAAAATTAAAAGGAATTGCTGAATTCTGGATATTAATACACTTCAACATGTCCAATAATTTCGATGATTTTCTCTTATAATAACGATGAAGAAGAATTAAACTACCAGAGCATGCAGAAGTGAAGACATTATAACAAGACATGATTTGACACTCACCACTTTGGATCTGTGTCCTTTGATCTCGATCATTTGGGTCCATTTGCAAAGTGAACAGTCGGAACTGATCCTCATACTAAAACTCGCTCCTTTAACTCCCTGCTGCTTGATTCCTTGGAGTTAAAGCCACTTTCTTCCCTTTTATCGACAGGCATTTAAGTCCTTAACCTCAGTCGACCTGAAGCAAGCTTCGGAGCACAGATAGCTGTACTCGGTGAGCTGAAAATCCAGTCTCTGAGTCCGCACAAATTTCACTCATTGAGTTTTTTGGTTTATATATATGCATAGAAATCTTAGGTGAATATAAGTGTTGTTGGTACAGCGTATTTTTCCCGGTTACCGCCCGCATATGTCTTTCCTCCGTGCTTCGCCATTGCAGTCGTTTGTGTGAAGAGAAATTTCCCCGCGGACGATATGTCAACCATGTGACGTCATATGCATGTTTAATTAAGGAGCCGTTGGACTCATTTTCTGCGGCAATTTAGCCATGTTCGCGTTGCAAAAAAATACCGATAAGATCATTTTTATGCCGTCAAAACCATTTTTCCCGGTTAATTAGACATCAAAGTAATAATTATTACTATTTTTTGCTAGACTGATTTTTCGTTTCAGTTGCACTTTGAAGTCGCAAAGCCGTAACCGTCAAATGTTTAAACCGCATGGCAAACCACAAAGGTGGCTGCATGTGGCTATATGAGGAAAGCTAGCAAAAGGGTCTTGAAAACCCCATTCCTTACGCGCAATTTAAATATATTTTAAATTTAGGGGCAAGCGTTAAAAAAAGAAAAGAAAAATAAGATTACGGAAAATTTGCTTCAAGGGGATTCGAACCCGGACCCTTAGAATCAAGTAGAACCTCTCAGTGAAAGCCTCCATCGACTGAACCACCCTGGAACCACTGAAAGTTAAAGTTTAACAGAGGCATATATTCCTTCTCTGTGGTGATTGACAGTTTTCAAGCATGACTTTTTCTTTTTTTTTTTTTAATTTCCGCGTCGAATTAAAACCTCAACTGATCGAAGCTAGACGTAAAGTTCACAATAAACCCATTAATACTCTTTCAGGCTTGGTCCATGCCGGGGAACATTTAAGAAATTTATGAACTATCGATCGCGCGGCTACCGACTGAAACTTATGACATAATAAAAATAATAATAATAATAATAATATTTGTTTATTTCCACCATTCGCAGATTTCTCTGAATTACAGGTAGGGTCAGGCAAAGCACTTACAAACATACAATTATACATATAAATATATAAATATAAAAACATAAATATAATAAAGTAGTAATATGGTAGAAATCGCATACACATTATTACACACAATCGATATACGGCGAATATTTAACTGACACGAATTCTGAGAACCGGTCAGTTCGGCCGGGTAACACATGGCATGATGGTCCTGACCTCACTGAATACGAGGTTTGCGACGAGATGACCCTGCTGGATATAAGGCGGTAAAGCGGGCTAGCGTGCATAGTTTCCGTCACAAATTTCTTGCACGCCAGGTGGCGTCTGGCCAGGCACGCGCGAGGGTGTCCTCGTAGCTCAAGTCAGGACCAAAGATGATTCGTAGGGCTCTCTTTCTGACCGTATGATACTCTCTCATCGGTCGGGGAAAACACTAACACAACATTGTTCATCATTATTTCCATTGTTTTAGGTTAGGGTAGCAAACCGTTTGGCTGTTAGGGTTAGAGGAGCTGCTACATTACCTCTTTCCTCGGAATGAAGGAAACAATATGGCCGCCAAATAGATCCTTTTAGCTTTTTAAGTTCTCCTTTATTAACAGTCGGTGAACATTTTAATTATTTCGGCAAACAAACAGTTTAGTTGTAAAAGAATTCTACAATAGTAGCTAAAAGTCTGAAGGGTAAGTCTCCTTTCTGATTTTAATTTGCAATATCGGTCAATTATGCAACTTTTAAACTTCTAACTCAGTTTTCGTTCGCTTCTGCTTTGAAAATCGAATAATAATCACTAAGGGGTAATACAGTCTACAGATTTGTAGAGAAAAACAACAAAAACGTGCCAATTTATGGCGAAAAATGTACTTTAAAAACGAACTAAAATATTCAAAACGCTCTAATCACGTGACTGATGACGTCATGTTTCTCATTTGGTAATGAAAAAAATTATCAAGTGGAACATCACTTTCCTGCAAATTTTCTCTGCCGTGTGATGAAACGTCGTCCCTCTTCAGCCCTCGACCTAGTCTCCCAACTTCTTCGCTCATGTTCATTACCCTCGAATATGCTATTTGTGTTTAACCCAATAATGAAATCTTGTCACAGCGGCAAAAAACCTAATTCTGAAAAAGTCACGTGATTGATGACGTCATCACCCTAGATGTGACATGGGAAGGATATTTTATGGCAAATGTTGTCTTGTCTTGGTCTGACATTCTTCTACGTATAAAATTGTCAAAGTTGCAAGGCTTTTAAAAAATTGCCTCAAAGGATTCTGGGATAATTGATATGATAATTAAAATTCACTTTTATAATAAATATAATTGTTATTATTATTATTATATTAAATAATTTTTGTCATAAAAAATATAATTTTTTCATGTTTCAGGATGTTCCGGATTTTATCGACGCCTGCGCGAGAAACTATCGATCGAGTTTATCAGTCGGGAATATCCCTTAATTTAAAGACAGGCCAACTTGTCACGAGACACTGTTCAACCAATGAGACGGCGCGCTTGTGTTTATCAAAACATCGATCTAGTGATCAAAAATTTTAACAACAGCGGACAAAGTCGGACAGATTTTAAGATAAGCTTACAGTACTCGTCTAGGTTTCACATTATTTCAAAGAAAACATTTGATGTAAGAGAATAACAGTATTATTCATTGCAAGGAATCACTGGGGTGTTCGAACTGATTCCGGACTGATCGAAGAGCTCGTGGCTTCACTGGCATGCCTTTGAAGATTTTTGATACAAGCAAACTGGTCCCGTCCAAAAATAGCCGTAGAAAAATTTGAAAATTTGTTGAGATCGTACAAAACAGGAATGGTACTTTATTTATACATACTGAGAAATACTCACCAAAAAGTTGTGTTGCAAATTTTAAGAGAGTGTCTGTGTAAGAGCGGTCCGGTCGATTTTGCTTGAGACATAGATTTAGCTCATTTCTTGTGTGTTGTAAGACATTCATGTACCTATACTAAAACCACAATCCGTTTGATCGGATCTCTTTATTTTTCAGAGTTTCAATACCATTAAATGTCAATTTCTGAGGGGCCAATTGCTTATAATTTCCTGCATTTTAAGAGTGCAATATCTTTGTCTTAGATTCATGCATTTATATTTTACACCATGACCAAAAAAAGAAGTAAAACGGTTAAGCTATACTGGTGGAGATCTATTTCTGAAATGAATGTGATAATTTTCTGAGATTTATTGTCAAAAGTTTCAATCCTTTTGAAATGCGTTTTTTTGTACACCCAAGCTGCATTTGGGTGTTACTGCAATCAGCACATCTGTTTCTGCTGTGGTTTTCCTACTTGTTGGCATTGCTGGATTATACAACTTGAACATTAACTGCAATCAAAACATTCATTACACTAATAAACTAAGCTACTTGCATTTCTTGGAGAGTGGTGTGGGTGGAGGGGGTATATTTTTTTACCTAGTTACCTAGTTTTACAAACTTCATTTTAAAAAAAAAGTGAGTCAATGACCATAGTTTAAGGGGGTGACTGCGGAGTCGACATGTCTATGTTTTCATTACTTGCTAGGCCGGCCTTTCTTTTAACCTCACCTGAAGGGTATACAGTTGTTTCTTATGTCAGTTTTTCCTTTTTTCTACCAGAGGAAATGGTTGCTATGTTTTTCAGGAATAATTCATACTCCCTTTATAGGAAATTGTCTAGAGTTAGACTCGGATCCTTTGAGGGGTAGGGTAAGGGAGTATCTTCAAACCATTTTTAAGCTGGGAATGCATATATATTACCTGGAAAAATACATTCTAGACCAGGTCCTCCAGATTTTTAGGGTGGGAGGCGGGAATTGCTGTTATTTCTCTCTTTAATGAAGGAAGGAGAGTTTAATGTATCTCGTCAAGGTACAGCAGCCTTCAGCAGGTGATAATCGGCATAAAAGTTAGAGGGATTTAATATTTAAAAAAACCTCTACAGGGTTGTACAATGAGAATTTCCGAAAATTAAAAGGAATTGCTGAATTCTGGATATTAATACACTTCAACATGTCCAATAATTTCGATGATTTTCTCTTATAATAACGATGAAGAAGAATTAAACTACCAGAGCATGCAGAAGTGAAGACATTATAACAAGACATGATTTGACACTCACCACTTTGGATCTGTGTCCTTTGATCTCGATCATTTGGGTCCATTTGCAAAGTGAACAGTCGGAACTGATCCTCATACTAAAACTCGCTCCTTTAACTCCCTGCTGCTTGATTCCTTGGAGTTAAAGCCACTTTCTTCCCTTTTATCGACAGGCATTTAAGTCCTTAACCTCAGTCGACCTGAAGCAAGCTTCGGAGCACAGATAGCTGTACTCGGTGAGCTGAAAATCCAGTCTCTGAGTCCGCACAAATTTCACTCATTGAGTTTTTTGGTTTATATATATGCATAGAAATCTTAGGTGAATATAAGTGTTGTTGGTACAGCGTATTTTTCCCGGTTACCGCCCGCATATGTCTTTCCTCCGTGCTTCGCCATTGCAGTCGTTTGTGTGAAGAGAAATTTCCCCGCGGACGATATGTCAACCATGTGACGTCATATGCATGTTTAATTAAGGAGCCGTTGGACTCATTTTCTGCGGCAATTTAGCCATGTTCGCGTTGCAAAAAAATACCGATAAGATCATTTTTATGCCGTCAAAACCATTTTTCCCGGTTAATTAGACATCAAAGTAATAATTATTACTATTTTTTGCTAGACTGATTTTTCGTTTCAGTTGCACTTTGAAGTCGCAAAGCCGTAACCGTCAAATGTTTAAACCGCATGGCAAACCACAAAGGTGGCTGCATGTGGCTATATGAGGAAAGCTAGCAAAAGGGTCTTGAAAACCCCATTCCTTACGCGCAATTTAAATATATTTTAAATTTAGGGGCAAGCGTTAAAAAAAGAAAAGAAAAATAAGATTACGGAAAATTTGCTTCAAGGGGATTCGAACCCGGACCCTTAGAATCAAGTAGAACCTCTCAGTGAAAGCCTCCATCGACTGAACCACCCTGGAACCACTGAAAGTTAAAGTTTAACAGAGGCATATATTCCTTCTCTGTGGTGATTGACAGTTTTCAAGCATGACTTTTTCTTTTTTTTTTTTTAATTTCCGCGTCGAATTAAAACCTCAACTGATCGAAGCTAGACGTAAAGTTCACAATAAACCCATTAATACTCTTTCAGGCTTGGTCCATGCCGGGGAACATTTAAGAAATTTATGAACTATCGATCGCGCGGCTACCGACTGAAACTTATGACATAATAAAAATAATAATAATAATAATAATATTTGTTTATTTCCACCATTCGCAGATTTCTCTGAATTACAGGTAGGGTCAGGCAAAGCACTTACAAACATACAATTATACATATAAATATATAAATATAAAAACATAAATATAATAAAGTAGTAATATGGTAGAAATCGCATACACATTATTACACACAATCGATATACGGCGAATATTTAACTGACACGAATTCTGAGAACCGGTCAGTTCGGCCGGGTAACACATGGCATGATGGTCCTGACCTCACTGAATACGAGGTTTGCGACGAGATGACCCTGCTGGATATAAGGCGGTAAAGCGGGCTAGCGTGCATAGTTTCCGTCACAAATTTCTTGCACGCCAGGTGGCGTCTGGCCAGGCACGCGCGAGGGTGTCCTCGTAGCTCAAGTCAGGACCAAAGATGATTCGTAGGGCTCTCTTTCTGACCGTATGATACTCTCTCATCGGTCGGGGAAAACACTAACACAACATTGTTCATCATTATTTCCATTGTTTTAGGTTAGGGTAGCAAACCGTTTGGCTGTTAGGGTTAGAGGAGCTGCTACATTACCTCTTTCCTCGGAATGAAGGAAACAATATGGCCGCCAAATAGATCCTTTTAGCTTTTTAAGTTCTCCTTTATTAACAGTCGGTGAACATTTTAATTATTTCGGCAAACAAACAGTTTAGTTGTAAAAGAATTCTACAATAGTAGCTAAAAGTCTGAAGGGTAAGTCTCCTTTCTGATTTTAATTTGCAATATCGGTCAATTATGCAACTTTTAAACTTCTAACTCAGTTTTCGTTCGCTTCTGCTTTGAAAATCGAATAATAATCACTAAGGGGTAATACAGTCTACAGATTTGTAGAGAAAAACAACAAAAACGTGCCAATTTATGGCGAAAAATGTACTTTAAAAACGAACTAAAATATTCAAAACGCTCTAATCACGTGACTGATGACGTCATGTTTCTCATTTGGTAATGAAAAAAATTATCAAGTGGAACATCACTTTCCTGCAAATTTTCTCTGCCGTGTGATGAAACGTCGTCCCTCTTCAGCCCTCGACCTAGTCTCCCAACTTCTTCGCTCATGTTCATTACCCTCGAATATGCTATTTGTGTTTAACCCAATAATGAAATCTTGTCACAGCGGCAAAAAACCTAATTCTGAAAAAGTCACGTGATTGATGACGTCATCACCCTAGATGTGACATGGGAAGGATATTTTATGGCAAATGTTGTCTTGTCTTGGTCTGACATTCTTCTACGTATAAAATTGTCAAAGTTGCAAGGCTTTTAAAAAATTGCCTCAAAGGATTCTGGGATAATTGATATGATAATTAAAATTCACTTTTATAATAAATATAATTGTTATTATTATTATTATATTAAATAATTTTTGTCATAAAAAATATAATTTTTTCATGTTTCAGGATGTTCCGGATTTTATCGACGCCTGCGCGAGAAACTATCGATCGAGTTTATCAGTCGGGAATATCCCTTAATTTAAAGACAGGCCAACTTGTCACGAGACACTGTTCAACCAATGAGACGGCGCGCTTGTGTTTATCAAAACATCGATCTAGTGATCAAAAATTTTAACAACAGCGGACAAAGTCGGACAGATTTTAAGATAAGCTTACAGTACTCGTCTAGGTTTCACATTATTTCAAAGAAAACATTTGATGTAAGAGAATAACAGTATTATTCATTGCAAGGAATCACTGGGGTGTTCGAACTGATTCCGGACTGATCGAAGAGCTCGTGGCTTCACTGGCATGCCTTTGAAGATTTTTGATACAAGCAAACTGGTCCCGTCCAAAAATAGCCGTAGAAAAATTTGAAAATTTGTTGAGATCGTACAAAACAGGAATGGTACTTTATTTATACATACTGAGAAATACTCACCAAAAAGTTGTGTTGCAAATTTTAAGAGAGTGTCTGTGTAAGAGCGGTCCGGTCGATTTTGCTTGAGACATAGATTTAGCTCATTTCTTGTGTGTTGTAAGACATTCATGTACCTATACTAAAACCACAATCCGTTTGATCGGATCTCTTTATTTTTCAGAGTTTCACGGAAATTAAATTTCACTCGAGCGAAGGCCTGTCGTGACACTTTTCAAGACGTTAATTTGAGGCAACTTTGGCGGACAATTTACAACAAACTACGGGACTCAGCAAAAAACAAATACCACAGCCATGTATATTAACTCTATCTTATCCATCGAGGCGACTTTCGTGAACATCACGTTTCAAACAAGCAAACAGGAAGAATTGAACGACACCTTATCGGTTCGCTTAAGTCACACACGCGAAAACCGATCAAATTCAAGGTACATTTTTGAAAAAGTGAGGCGTTCTTAACTGATCCAACTAATATAGCTAGGAAGTAGGTGCCATAGAAAAGGTGACTACAGAAAAAAACTTTGCGGCCCGACCTTTACTAAAACTTTATAACTCCGTGAACTTACCTAATTTTCGGCAATCTCCAAGTTTTGCCGCCATTTTGAGGGACTTGTCAACATGAAGCGTAGCAGATATAAATCGAGCAGGTAGATCTAAAACCGTCAGAAATACATACGAAAGCATTCAAATGAACTTCACTTTCAATTCAAGGGGCAAAATTTGAAATTGTTCGTTAAACCTACCATTCCTACATCCCCATGCGACCATTTCTTCCAACAATTCAAACACTACAACTAGTGTTCGAATTTCCCTCGTCGATTCCACCGTAAGAAATAACCTGTGCCACCCAAGCTTCGACTCGAATGTGAAGTACGAATCAAACAACATAACTGCTTCATCTTCGAGGCCATATCACGCTGGTATTTTGATTTTCTGATCGACAAGAACGGTGATCAGGAAGTGATCGCCATGTTTACCTCATAAACGTGACCGCTGACCAGCCGCTGAGTGAAAACAGTACGGCGCGGGGTGGTGTGGGTGGCGGACTTATCGTCATAAGATATTCGAATACATGCTAAAAAAGCTTTAGGACTCTCAGTCTAAACAGTGAAGGCATGCTTCGTGGTACAGACAACTTTTATTTTATTCTCATAACTTTTTCCTTTAAATTAGAACTGGTATTAATTAATAGAGTTATTTAAATATTTTTAACCGAGGTACCCATATGACCTTTTTGCTTGTCCTCAGTGGTATAAAAAATGGTGTCTTTTCTTCCAGAACCTTTTATTTACGCGTTATTGCACGGAATGAACACTATACTTAGAAGGTTTGTTCTAAATCAGTTTTGCTGTTCCCAAGAATGTATGCAAAATCATTGCCTTATACAAAGCTGGCTCTAAAATATGATTTTCCGTAAAAGTAACCAATGTTATTTACGTAAGGTGTTAATAAAACTAGCAATGTAAAATTTTTAGCGTTTTCCACTTATAAACCTGACATACAATTGTCAAGTGAACTATGTTAGTTTCAGCTCATTCCTTGATTCGATGTGTCCTTTTATCACTAAATCCTATTCTTTTCATTTGTAATTTTCCTGTACTTTTTTGTTCATACGACAACAACAAAGAGTTTTATAAGTAAACCGATTTCTTGGTGTACCACGCTTATCACATTGTATATACAAATACATGCAAAAGGCCGGCTAAATAAGCTCCTCCCCCTGCTCCTAATTTTTGGTTAGCCTTCGCCCCATGCCTCTGCACGACTCCCATTTAAAAGGAGCTCGAAGAAAGTACAGATTTCCTTAAACATGGAAACAGTAAAATAGTTGAATTTTTCGTCCTTGACGTAGTCACACAAGTCATAAATCTCATGGACAATCGGATGCGTTAAGCAAATTTCTGTTACAACTGATTCGACGGTGAAAAATTGCTAAATTGTGAAAACGCTAAAAAATGTACATTGCTAGTTTTATTAACACTTTACGTAAATGACATTGGTTACTGTTACGGAAAATCATATTTTAGAGTCAGCTTTGTATAAAGCAATGATTTTGCATACATTCTTGGACTTCTTGGGAACAGCAAAACTGATTTAGAACAAACCTTCTAAGTATAGTGTTCATTCCGTGCAATAACGCATAAATAAAAGGTTCTGGAAGAAAAGACACCTTATTTTATACCACTGAGGACAAGCAAAAAGGTCATATGGGTACCTCGGTTAAAAATATTTAAATAACTCTATTAATTAATACCGGTTCTAATTTAAAGGAAAAAGTTATGAGAATAAAATAAAAATTGTCTGTATCACGAAGCTTGCCTTCACTGTTTAGACTGAGAGTTCTAAAGCTATGTTAGCATGTTTTCGGATATCTTATGACGGTAAGTCCACCACCTACACCACCCCGCGCCGTACTGTTTTCACTCAGCGGCTGGTCAGCGGTCACGTTTATGAGGTAAACATGGCGATCACTTCCTGATCACCGTTCTTGTCGATCAGAAAATCAAAATACCAGCGTGATATGGCCTCCAAGGTGAAGCAGTTTTGTTGTTTGATTCGTACTTCACATTCGAGTCGAAGCTTGGGTGGCACAGGTTACTTCTTACGGTGGAATCGACGAGGGAAATTCGAACACTAGTTGTAGTATTTGAATTGTTGGAAGAAATGGTCGCATGGGGATGTAGGAATGGTAGGTTTAACGAACAATTTCAAATTTTGCCCCTTGAATTGAACGTGAAGTTCATTTGAATGCTTTCGTATGTATTTCTGACGGTTTTAGATCTACCTGCTCGATTTATATCTGCTACGCTTCATGTTAACAAGTCCCTCAAAATGGCGGCAAAACTTGGAGACTGCCGAAAATTAGGTAAGTTCACGGAGTTATAAAGTTTTAGTAAAGGTCGGGCCGCAAAGTTTTTTTTCTGTAGTCACCTTTTCTATGGCACCTACTTCCTAGCTATATTAGTTGGATCAGTTAAGAACGCCTCACTTTTTCAAAAATGTACCTTGAATTTGATCGGTTTTCGCGTGTGTGACTTAAGCGAACCGATAAGGTGTCGTTCAATTCTTCCTGTTTGCTTGATTGAAACGTGATGTTCAAGAAAATCGCCTCGATGGATAAGATAGAGTTAATATACATGGCTGTGGTATTTGTTTTTTGCTGAGTCCCGTAGTTTGTTGTAAATTGTCCGCCAAAGTTGCCTCAAATTAACGTCTTGAAAAGTGTCACGACAGGCCTTCGCTCGAGTGAAATTTAATTTCCGTGAAACTCTGAAAAATAAAGAGATCCGATCAAACGGATTGTGGTTTTAGTATAGGTACATGAATGTCTTACAACACACAAGAAATGAGCTAAATCTATGTCTCAAGCAAAATCGACCGGACCGCTCTTACAGAGACGCTCTCTTAATACGCAAATGAGTTCTAGCCAATCAGAGGACTGAACTATGGTTTTTACACGTGAAAAAAAAATGATACGTCCAATCAGAATCGCGAACGATGTTTTGTCACATGTGAGAAAAATGATATATGCAATCAGATGCCACAGAGGTGTGTGAGTTTCGCGCCAAAATTCCCGCCTTTTCTTTCAGCTTGCGGAGCGCCGCTTCGCAGACATTTGAGGAGAAAAGTTTTTCTCAAAGAGCTTTTTCTCGTTAAAAAAGTGAAAAACATTTCAGAAATGGAGTGGAATGGTTTCGTTTGTTTCACTGTCGATAAAGAAAATTGTGGAGAGCCGGCGAACAACAGCGGAAGGGGAAAAACAAAACAAGACGTAAGCTTATGTTGTGCTTTTTGTAGGAGCTACTTTGTCTTCCATTTATAAGCTTAAGCTTATATTGAAACCGGTCATTTTACCTAAATTCAGTCATTTTCAATTGTACATTCAGAACAAACAGTTAAGATTATTTGTAGTTCTTGGATTACCTCATATCCTTACCGTCATTTATGTTTTTAAGAAACGTTTTTACTAAAATGCTGATACTTCGTTTTCATTGTTATTTCGTGGTGTGTAGCGGCAAATTTTAGCATTTTGGAAAGATTTAAAATAAAAAGGCCACCAAAATGATGAATGTCTCAGTATGTATACAATAAACACAATACCACATGTAAAGTGCTTCGTACGGTATTTACCCACTCGCTGTTTTTGTATCAGAAATCGAACGAGTGAGCGCAGCGAACGAGTGAGATTTCTGATACAAAAACAACTCGTGTGTAAATACCGTACGCCAGCACTTTCCATGAAGTATTCTCTTTATCTATTAACTTCTAGAGGAAAAAGTAGTTAAAATGCGTCGCTTTCCTGAGTCGGCTCTCAATGCCTTTGGGAGATGGGTTAGTGCACATAGCTGGTTTGCACACACATGCGCATTGACTACTTACCGGTGGACAGTCTTACAACGTCGTTTTCTGATGACCTCTGCAACGCAATCAACATCTACTTCCCCGCTAAGAGTGTCAAAATACATCCCACTGACAAACCCTAGATGTCTGCCGAAATTAAATCACTAATTCTGGAGCGGCAGCGCGCGTATCATTCTGGATCTAATGAAAGATGGCGACTCCTCAGGAATAAAGTGCGCATGGCAATCTGTAAGCGCAAGAAGGAATTCTTCGCCCGCAAGGTGAAGAGTCTTAAAACCTCAGACCCTAGAAGCTGGTGGAGCCTGGTGAGCAAGCTTGCTGGCAAATCTTCTACCGATTCCGAGTTAAGCTATCCTGACGAACATGGCTACATTATCTCGGGTAAAACCCTTGCCACTCGTCTGAACAGTTATTTTATATCTGTTACATCTGACATCCAACCACTCGATACCGCCGCCCTCCCTGCATACTTACCATCGCCGGATCAACCTCCAACTATTACCACCTCAGCTGTATGTCGTAAACTACTTGGTCTTAGTGCCTACAAGGCTTCAGGGCCGGATGGTATTCCTACGCGCCTCCTCAAAGAATTTGCACCCGAGCTTGCCGAACCGGTAACTGCGATCCTCAATTGCTCAGTGTCATCTGGCGTGTTTCCAGAACGGTGGAGGGACTCCCATCTAACACCCATCCCAAAGGTCAAACCGGTCACAGGTGATGGGGACCTAAGACCTATCGCTAAGGCTTACGGTGAGAATGGTAGAATCCTTGTCATCGTCAAGATCGGCGAAGGTCATATCTTGTTTTGCGAAGCCAAGATCAAAAAAGGGTCGTTACCGCTTTTAATTGATTAGAATGCTCAGATCAATAGTGTAGTATTGTCCTTTATCTATATCTGAATTGTAAATAACTTATAAACAGCCTGTAATCCCAGTCCCTCGAAAACAAATGTAATTTTATTTTTAGCTGTAACTTATGTAAGCACACTGAAATTCATAGTTTTTATGCCACCATGTGTATTTTAATAAACCATCATCATTGTTATTATTACAAGAATCAAAGAACCGGCCATCATAACAAGAATAAAAAGTAGTTCTTGGTTTTTTTTTTTTTTGGTGTTGTTTCGTGTTGACTTCACGCATCTGGTGCCTTCTTTGCTTGCTGTCGTACCTGCAGTGTTTTAATTTTATCCCAGATAATCAGTGCATGTTCAATGATTAGCGAAATACATCATTTACAGTTGAAACTTGCCTTCTTTCTTTGAATTTTTTTTTAACTGTGGATGACTGATTTGGAGAATCCAGCAATAATAAATCTTTCCAGATTTGGTGAATTTCAGAAACAAAGCAGTATATACCTTGCTCTTATGATCTTTAATTTTATCCCCGCAAATTTGGCAAACAAGTGAGGCGAGATGTTGGACGTGAATATCCATAAGACTAATAAAGTTGTTTTGGCCTTGAAAAGAAAAAAGGCAAAGGCTCGTGTTAATGCGAAAAAAAGTAATACCACGCCTCTGCCATGTCTGCGTGAAACCCGGAAGTGGAACACGTACGTGTTTTGCACCTCGGAATTCAAAAATTTTCTACCAAAATTCTAGGTTGTCTACCATCTCCACATTAAACATGATAAAAGTTAATCGATATGACAATCGATGAAAGATATCTAGAACTACGTAAAAAAACTGTGAATCGAAAAAATAGATACTTGTTCACCTACCTTGAAAACCAACCAAAATCTCGCCTACATTGCGTTGTTTAAAAGAAGAAATAAGCCAAAAAATGTGTTGAATATTTCACGAGACACTCCCAATGTGGCTTCCGATACGCTTTCCACTTAAAAAATTGTGTATGCCTCATGAAAAGTCTTGAAAATATGCCTGAGAGCCTCGAAACGGTGACTGTGGTCGTTTAGGTAACAGTATCCGCTATTTTCCTCGACAACAATAGCTCCATGACGTCACAACTGTCTTTAAATTTAGGGGTATTCCGGACTATTTATAGGTTAACATTGTTTTGCCGCGCGAGGACATCGGAAGATTAAAGACGTTAAATATATGATGCTGGTAAAAATTACTGTAGTGTCAGGAGCGCTTCGTTGCAGCTACGAAATGCTGCTGTGTCAAAGCATAGCCGTTAGAGAGCTTCAAACACTGCTATTTGTGTCTCTCGAATAGTTGCTGGTCCATATTTCTAGGCTTTTCTCTCCGGAGGTTGCCATTTTCTCACCATCTCTTGCACGACAGCTTGAAACAACTCTGTTGGATTTGCCTACTGGCCCTTTGGTAATAACGGTAGTAGCATTTACAACTTGTATCTTTGACTCTCAAAAATGCTGATGCATCAACGGGGCGTCTGGAAAAGCCGGAAGCCGGAAGCCGGAAGCCGGAAGCCGGAATCCGGAATAGGAACGGGAATAGGAACAGGAAGCGGAACCGGCATAGGAACCGGAATGGGAAGAGAAACCTATATAAAAGCAGGGACAACATTTACCTTAATTTAAGTTAATCTGGATTTAATTTCTATTCAGATTATATACGAAAAATAAGGGAAAAAATAGAATAGGAACCGGAAAAGGAAGGGGAATATACACAGTGTATAGAAATATGAAAAGAAAAAGATATAATTGTGATTTCAATAAAAAGCCAGAAAAATAATAAAAGAAAAACGAAAACACCCTTGAAATGTTAATCTCATTAACGTTTCTTTATCTTTAGCCTGTGACACATTGTTTTTCCTTTAAAACATAATAGCTAACTTAAGCAACGAGAACGCTGACCGTCGCGGGCTTCATGAATAGTCATGAACCGGACGTTCAATTTTTCCCTTGATGGAACGCTTCTGTCTCACACAACAAGTCTGAATTCTTCCTCTTACCTTCCACTGCGAGTTTGTTGAGTCAGAGCACTGAGAGACAGAAAATATTCACTTCCAGTTTCCATTTTTGATGCCCTGGACGTCAACGTTCTCGTTGCTTATTAAGGTCCCGATTGCACTCGGTTGAGGTAGATGAAGTGCTGGCTGGGATGGGGAGGGTGAAGGAGGTACGTGTTAATAACCTTTTTAAGATGTGGACTATCTATTTCTGGTTACCTCCCCAATTTAGCACAGTACAATATACCCATGTAGCAAACTTGAAGTGTATGGCAGCCCAATAAACGTCTCTGACGGGTGTTTCGTTTACACATGGTCTGACAAATAATAATACCATGTTATAACCTCCTTTTTGTGAGAGACAAAAGGAACCTTAAGATCTGACAACGGCAACGTCAGCGAAAATGCGACTGAGAATTTGAATTCGGGTCTTAATTCAAACTATTTCTCATTAATTCCAAATTGTCCAGTCTTTTAAAGGTTGGGAAATGAAGCTGGAGACCGTGTCTGCGCTCAGACAGACACAATAAAATTTTTCGCCTGCCGTTCATTTGATTTGATCATTTCACGTCGTAGTTGTACATAGACGGTGAAGAAATTGACAGAAAGCGCGATGCACTCGCAAAGCTGTTGCTTTACTTATTTTACTTGCTGCTTTTTTTACCTTCTCGTTGCCGTAATATAAAGAGATTCACGGGGGAGCATGATACCAGACTAGTTTTCTTATGTTTTGTATAAACTGAAGTAGAATTAAAATAATGATGTCCCTGTTCTTGTATCGGTTCCCCTTCACATTACTGTTCCTGTTCCGTTTCCGTTTCCTGTTCCGGTTCCGCTTCCTGTTCCCATTCCCTTTCCTATTCCGGATTCCGGTTTCCGGCTTTTCCAGACGCCCGTATCAAAGGATTATAATGTTGCTTGTCAATGACTCATTCCAAGCACAGGGTCCAGAGTAGATGTGTTTGTCGTTAGAACATCAAAACCAGTCGAAAACCTCTGAAAAAATGGGTTAGTTTGATCGCGTTACAGTTTCGTTACACATATAGACCGCAAACCAAGAGACTGAGGGCTCGCAAGATCGGCTTACAGTATAATATATGGAAAGGGAGGAAACAAATTTGGGGCCGATATTCGAATCCCTGAAACTTGAATGAAATTCAATGAAATCGCCTGATTTTACTAACCTGATGTAGAATTCCTATGTATTTGCCAAATACTGTTGGAAAACGGCATAAAAAAAGCGTTCAAATTCTTTTTCGGCGACCGAAATTTACGGCTTCGAGATAGCGCTTTCGTTCGCTGTGCACCGCAACAGATGGTGACGGAAATGACGTAGTAAAGTAAATGTGCTCAAGATCGGAGCAATAAAAGAGGATGGTAAGCCTACATGACTTTTACCTCATGCCAAAATGCTGCTCGTTCCAATAAAGTTTTTTTCCTCTGCTGGGTAGATTATGCTCTGGAAGGTTCTACATTTTCACTGAGCAAATGTGATTTTAGCCGCATGTTTCACACTAGGAGGTCATGACACACAAATCGATTTACTGTGGTTATTGTTTCTGGTCGGCAGGATTTGCCCTCTGATGCAAGCGCATTTTCTTTGACCTCTTTTGAAGCGTGAAGCTCTTTATTACGGCTGAATAAGGGTTCCAATTTTCTCCAAAGTGTCCTCTGGATCTGAATAACTAAGCGATTTTCTTTAGTCCGTGAAGGTAGTGTTTTTCTGCAGTGCTGTATCACGCTGGGCCCAGCTCGTTAGTTTTGTTTGGAAAATGTTAAATTATTACGGATAGTGATTTCCAGGTCGTGTGTACTCTTTCAATAAAATGTGACACTGAGTAGAGCGGACGTACAAGGCAACTGTAATATCATCACGACTGCGCCATTCTTCGGTGGTCCCTACAGTGTTACCTCTTGCGTCTTTGGCTGTGCGTTTTGCGACTACTGGGAAGCCTTTGCAAAAGCGAAACCTGCTTAAGACATCGAGCACTGTTGACATGTACAACAAATGTCCAGTCTTGAAAGATCTTCACTTCAATTAAAACTTTCTTGCCTTCGCATAGATCTCTGAGATCTTTAAAACTCGCACCGCAGCTGATGTGTTGATTCTCGAGTTGCTATTGCGTTTCCGGTCTCATTCACTTCCGTCACCGAGTGATGCGGTTCACAGCGAATGAAGTCACGTGGTACAAGTTTCCTCCCTTGTCCGTTTTTTTACTACTCGGCACTTCGTGGCTCGGTCACCCTTCGGGCGACGTTCTGTGTGCCAGCGAGGATATGGCTTGCGGTTATTGATTTTCAAAATGGCGAACAACAAAGTCGATCTGGGTCAGATAAGAAGCGAAGAAATCGTTTACATTACATTCATTAAGATCCGATTGGGCTAATTAATCGTGCTAAGCGACAAGGTATAGACATTTTTCAAGGTGAGACTTTAAATAGGTAATTCATTTGTTCACACAAAACTCCTCTGGACCCTGTGTTCCAAGTTGTCTTCGCTGCGACATTCATTTGAAGACGATATCCTTAACATAAGAACACTTCATTTTCAGTGAAAAATATTTGATTTTTTTTTTGGAAATCAAGGGATTTTGCTTACTTTTGTGATTTCGTTACCAAATGTAGATACGCCATAACGCAAGTCCTCCTTGGGTGATCAACATGAAAATATTTTTCCACTTGTGGAATTCTAAAAATTTCAAAGGACCAAAATATCATGAAGGCTCCTTAGCTTGTTTTATTTTTGTACAGTAAAACGTTTATCCAGGACAGTTTTGTCCAGCGTACTAATTATTCAAGTTAAAATCCCGGTTATTTGCCCTGGAGGCCCGTTTCTCGAACGTTCCGGTTTCCTTTCAAACTCAAGGCTTTTTAAGCTTTGAAAGCAATACAATAAAGCAGTTAACAAAACAAAGTGGATTGGTTTGGGAGCTTTTGGGAGCTGTTCTTTTAGGATTAGCCGATAACAGAATCCGCTTTCCTTGACCAGTTTTCAACACCACCTCCACCCCATAGGCTAAGAATCCTGTCGTTTACTGAAAAACGTCTTCACCGCTGAGAAGAGAATAAATGTAAATACTTATTTCAGAGAGAGGATGCGAAAAGCTACTGCGAAATCTCCAGAAAAACCCGCCGAGCAACAATACCGTAATCGCCATAAACATCAGACTATCCAAGGCAAGATATCGGTGTCGTGACGGATTCAAGTTGGTTGGTCAGAAAATAAGGAGTTGCAAGAATGGGAAATGGAAGGAAAAGCAAGAACCAAGATGCTTAGGTACTTTGTCTTTGTATAGTTTAGATATTTAGAACAAGCACTTATATCGTCACTGATCATTCGTTGTTTTCGATATCTAATATACTCGTCACATTACTCTATTGTCACGTTTTTCCCCCTGAAATGTTTATTTTTAAATCACTGTTATTTTCAAAACATTTTGGGACTCAGCATTTGGGATGGAGAGAGAGAAAAGGAGCAGTCAGGTACTACTTAAAAACAGAGAAATGGGTTGAAAACGTGTGGCGTGAAAAATCCATAGCTTTCCTTTGGTTCAACAAAATTTGACGGGTATTGCATATCGGTATATTGAGGTATTATAGTTAATGTACAATTAACTTATCCTTTGTAATTATTCTTTTCAATAATTAGCAATTATTGAATGAGGCTGAGTAGGATGTGAAGAATCCTGCAGATCGAGTAGTAAAACACCCTCCGAGATATGCAGAATTCTTCATATCCTACGAAAGCTGAATTCAATAATTGCTTTATTATCTATTGAAAATATTTTCAAACTCTTAAAGGAGAAAATGAGCTTCTTCTTACAAATTTCGCACCCTCCAACAACATAGATTTAAAGTTATTTTCACTCTAAGTTTTGGTGAAATATATAAACAAAATCTGTGCGTCAGAAATTTAACAGACGTCAAAGTAAAAAAAATCAAACTGCTGTTTTCGATAATCAGTAATGCGATGTTTACCAAAATGTAACAGTGCAGTTGTGGAAATTATACTGCTTTGTGCTCTGGTTGAAGTGGTTGTGAGTTTGAACGTTCAAGTCTCTTAAAATTAATTCCTCTTAGGAATTTGTAAGCAACTGTCCAAGTTCCTCATTTCGGTCATTTTCGCCTGCTTCAAAAGCCACGACCTTTTCAGTGTCGGATTTCTTGTTGTCAATTACAGCCATAAGGCTGCCTGCTGTGTTTGTTTTTGTGTTTTCATCGGTCTTGCTGTAGCTTTTTATACTGCGTTCATTTCTGTGGCCCGACACCGAATTTATTTTTTCGCGCTTCAAATCCACTTCTGTCAAGGGCACCCAACGAGGATATAATTCAAAACCACTTAACATAGCATTGTTGAACCATAAAATCATAAATTTGCCATCTATATCCGTATAAAAATAGGGGATTTTTGAAAAGTAGACAAGCCTAAAGGATCGACTTTCAGATCACTAGGCTTTTTTATAGGAATCAAAACTTACCTTTTCGAAAATCTCAGCAAGGAAAAGGCTCCCGAAAATTCTAGGTGGCCTTTTCTGGGGTAAATATCCGTTTAAAATGGGTAATTATACCATTTTGTAGATGTTCGAAAATCCTAGGAGAGGCAGGCAAGCAAGAAATTTTACAACAAATGTTTCGAAAATTCTAGTTCTCAAATCGTCTTCCGAACAGATATTTCTCCGAAAATTGCCGTTGGGTGCCCCTGTTCTGTCGAGTATAGTTGTGGTCGTCGCTCTAATTGAATGATTTGTATGTATTGTTGACAACTCCGCTTGTTGTGAGATGACTTTCATCCTCTTGCCGAGAGTGTGTTCTCGCCGACAACCATGTTTTCATACCAAACTTCTCCTTTTCCAGATGACTTTAGTCGCTGAATTCATTGGATTCAAGACACTCAAATATTTTTCAAAGGATGAGACCGGGCAAAAACGACTATCGTTCGCTATCATCATTCCTCCCTCTTCAGCTTGAACGTCGTGTGCTCTGTGTGTTTGTTAGTTCATCGTTTGTTTTCACAACACAGCGTTTGCCTTGCGAGTCGACTTTTATTTGGAAGTCAGTCTTTTTCAGCTGGCGAAGATTTCGCCGACCACGGCGACAGAAAAATAACATTATTTCAAAGAAAACCTTGTTTTGTAGAGTGGATAGGTTTTCAGTATTGAAGACACCGCATCGATACGATTTCTCGATGTCTTCGTCAGCAGTTGGAGCTTTGTGTTCAGTTTTCGCTAGTCCTTGCTTCTTTAGCTCTACACACTGTGTTTCATAAACTCAGTTGGCTTCGTTAAATTCCACATCCTTTGTAATGTCTACATTTAGTTCTTGTTTGAAGTGTCTGCACAAAGCAAATCTGATGGAACAAAGGGAGTTTTTTGAGTACTTCTGTCCATCTTTTTTTCTCGCCTCGGCGTAAAACTTTCGTAAAACTGCCGCTAACTCCACTGCAGTAATAGGATTTCTGATGTTTTTGTCCTTGAGGTAAGACTCAAAAATTAAGGGATGTTGTTTCGTCGACTTTTTGGTATTCTCACTGTCTTTAGCATTAAGTAACTGGGTAATATTTTCTTCGCTCAAACTTGTAAACCTACTCGCAGCCATTTCGCTCTTTGTTTTTCTGCTCACCAAAAATAACACAACCTCGTCCCCAGCTTTTCTTGGTAAACGGTTCAATAACCTGCGGGCGGCTGCATGTTTGACGTCATTTTGATGTCATCGGTTCAATATGACTAAATTCTTTCAAAATTTGGTCAACAGCAGCTATCAGGAGCCGATTACGTAATCGGCTGCTGCAGCTGGTTATTGTGAATTATGCGTGTAGTTTTAACCAATCAGAAACGGGGAAATATTTTGAATGAATCATAATTGATTTAATTTGACTTATTTTCCTTTTTCCTGAATTTTGTGTGTGTGTTGACAAGCCAAAAATCTTGCATTTACAAAATCTAGTGATGAAATTTCCTGCTAGCATCGTCTTCTTTTTCGTTGTGGCCAAAAATACAAAGAAAAGGCAGCCTGTGCTAGCAGGGAAGTGTTAAAATGGTCAAGACATCCAAGAGTAATAATGGCTGACTGGTTGATTAGAGAATAGTTTTATTTTTTAATTGACGCAATTTTTTTTGGTAACTTAGGTGCATTACAATTCTAATCGGCTGACAACCTAGGAGGTTTTTCCACTTAAACGCAAGTAACCACTTGCGTACAACTTTAAGGGGCACTTCCCTATTTATTTTTTCTGCAGTTCGTATGTTTATTCAAGATTGATTCGTTTCTACTGCCGCGAAGCTTTAATAAACATAGTGGCTACAGCTGACTAATAATGGTGGGGTAACAGATAATGTAAGGTTAAGGGACTAGTGAATGAGAGAAATAGATTCATTGACCAAGATCGGATTTTCATGCGCCTTCAAAAATTCATAAATAGTGCATAACTTCGTTGACCTATCAAATGGTCGATACTACATCACGTGCCGTGACATTACTGTATTGATCACAAGAGCAATAAAGCATCCAAACAAACAGACGCTCGGCAATGTCTCTCAGCCGCCTTATCCATCCCTGGCCACCACACTTTAGTTCTGAGGTTCTGTTTGGTGCCAACCACGCTCAAGTGGCCTTCATGAGCAAGTACTAAGGTCCTTGGCTGCAGCTTACTAGGAATAATAAAGCGTGTACCTCTAAGCACGAACTGACCAATGACACACATCGCCCCCGCCACTGTCATATACTGCCTACGCTTTTCAGACCGCCCCTTCGCAATAGCCTTACTCACTTCTCTCAGTTCTTCATCATCAGCAGAGGCCTCTTCTATCTCACGGGCTGTGAGTGCTGTTGGTGTTGCGCTTACAGCAACAAATCTAACATACTCTTCAGTACACCGCTGGTGGTTGTCAGGTTCAACCTTCCTATGAAGTAGTCGCGACACTGGATCAGCAATGTTCTTGCTCCCAGGCCTGTGTATCACACTGAAATCATATGGCTGTAATCTGAGAATCCATCGCTCTATCCTTGCACATGGTCTTGACCGTGGACCATATATGACCTCTAAAGGCTTGTGGTCGGTCTCTTGTTGTAGGTCGGTCGGTAGAACAAACTTCGTCCCATACACATAGACATTTAATCTCTCACACGCCCACACCACACCCAGTGCCTCCTTCTCTGTCTGGGAATATCTCTGCTCGCATCCGGTCAAACTACGACTCGCATAACATACCGGTGGTCATGCACCGTCCTGCTCCTGTACGAGAACAGCGCCCACCCCAACTGGACTGGCGTCCGTGATTATCTTGGTGGGTGCATTCTTATCGAAATATGCCAAAGTGCAAGCTTCTGCCATCTTCTGTTTGAGACATTCAAAGCACTTCTTCTGCTCTGCCCCAAATTCAAAGGGTGTCTCTTTCCTTGTCAGCCTTCGCAGTGGTTCGGATAAAGTGGCAAAGTGAGGTATGAACCGGCTGCTGTAGTTGGCTAAACCCAGAAAGCTTCGTACATCTGATGCACTCTTTGGTTCTTCTACCTCTAATACTGCTTTAACATGATCTGCTGTAGGACCAAAACCTTTCTCTGAAAGCAGCATACCCATGAACACCAGCCTGACCGTGTTGAACAAACATTCCTCAGCATTTAAAGTGAGACCGCACTCTTGCAGATGCTCTATAGTTTGGTGGGGTCGCCTGGGCTGAAGCAATTTCATGCTGATATTGTTTACTGGCAGAACAGACAGCAAAGAGTAAGCGCTTGTATGGAAACAAACCACCAGGTGTAGCAAAGGTTGTGATTTCCCTGCATTCTGGGCTCAACTCCAACTGGTGGAATCCCCATTTAAGGTCTAATTTACTGAAGACCTCAGAACCATTCATGGTGTGTAACACCTCGTCAACTATGAAAATTGGATATCGTCTTCGCGTGATTGCTTGGTTTGCCTGTCTCATGTCCACACATAGGCGGATTTCCCAGTTGTTCTTTGGGACGATCACCACAGGGTAGACCCAGGGGGCCGGACCCTCCACTGGATCAATTATTCCCAGGGCCAACAGTTCTGTGGTCTTATCTTGGATCTTTCCTCTCAGATTAAAAGGGTCCTTCTATAAAACGGTGCAATAGATTTTACAGTGGGGTCCATATCCAGGGATATCCCTTTGTTTTTCAATTTTTCGACACCCTTAAAGACTTCTTGGTATTTCTGTTTTCAACTGTCAGCTTTACTTGTTACCATAGCAATGTTAACGCCAACTTTTAACACTTCCAGTTCTGTGGCTGTTATCTTTCCAAGCAGTGACATCCCTCTACCTTTAATTACCAAGACCTCAGCTTTAGTGGATCTATCCTAAACACTCACTGTACACTTAAAACTACCCTTAACCGGCAGTGGCTGACTAGACGCATATGGGTACAGCTTCTTGTCTGGGGTAGCAGCTTGTAATTCACATTTCACTCCCTTCACCTTTAGCTGTTTCCATGTCCCCTCATCAATAATGTTGCTGTTTGTCCCAGAGTTTTTTTTAACATCTTAAGGTCTACTCCTCCTACTTGTGCGGTGACCATTTCTGAGTGTTCTCCTTCTGTAATACTGAGTGCACAGTCGTGCTGGGGCCCGGGGTCATTGTCATCGTGTTTCCTCCCAACCTGACGAGCATATGACTTTGTATTGCAAACGTTTTTCAAAATGATCTTTCCCGCGACACTTTCTACATGTTTTGCCTGTTGCTGGGCACTGGGGATCACGACCGAAATGTCCTAATAAACCACACCTATAACATATCTTATCTCTCCCTTTGAATCGCCCTTGTGCGCTAGTGCTCGGATTGTTATTCCTCTCATTGACTTTATTGATACTTTCTGATTCTTCCCCCTTTACTGAAAGTGCAGCCAGTTGGGTTTCTATCTTCTCCCCTTTTTTGCAGCAACCTCAAGGGTGCGTGTTAAGTTCAGTGCTTGGCGTTCTTCAAGCAATTTCCGTTTAATGTGAGTGGAAGTGTTCTTATTCAAAACTGAATCTCTTTTCTGGTTGTCGGTATCAGTGCCAAAATCACTATCGAGAGACAAACTGTTGAACTGTCTCACCTGGGTTTTGCGTGATCCGATGAAAGGTCTGGCGGCCGAATGATGAATTTACCTGTGGCACGAAATAGGCGTTGAGAGCTTCAACAGCACTGGCGTAATTTGTAGCATCCCCGGTTTCAGTTAAGGTGGTAAATATCTCCTGCACATCAGGCCCAGCCAGGCGGAGTAACGTTGCTCTTTGCCTCTGATTAGTTGCTGCTGTGGTTCCTTCGTTATAATAAGCCCTTTCCCGTCGGCGTACAGTTCGAATGAAGTTAACCACCTCGTCCATTGGGGGCCAATCGTCGCTGGATCAGAGAATCAATCAAACTTCGGTAACACGTTCTTTTCCGTTCTTTTGTTCTCGTCGCCATTGTAGTGATCCCAAGAGCAGTAAAGTATCCAAACAAACAGATTTAACTCAACCAATTTCATTGCAAAAGTAACATGGCCGCTGCTATCAAAAGCACATGGTCAACCAATCCCAGCATACTTAGCGGCCTAATACATAACAGTTATATCTGATAAAACCTCCCCTTATTAGTATGCGGTGTTTTATCAGATATAATGTCACTGCACGTGACTTATGAATATTAATTTCAGCACAGCCAGAACTGACACAACAAATGGTGGGTGAATAGTTAATGTTCTTTCAAAATAACACACGCAGTAAATCTACTATTGCACAAAGTTAAACTTTGTTCTTTCGCCAATTTTATCAGCCAAAAGTTCAGTGACTCAGCGGTAATGTTGGCTATAGCAGTGTTCAAGCTTTGCACTCAAGACTTCGAGTACTGGATTTTGTTTATTTACCATTCGGCCATTCCAGAACACTATTTTTAAAGACTACTTTTTCACTGCACTCGTTGACTTTGGGGTACCAATTTCGATCAACTTCCTCTCTTTCTCGGCATTTTCAGGCTTTGGAAAAGCTCTGGAAAAAGAAACCATGTCCTCTCCGGTTAGTGTCGTTCGTAAACTAGAAAATGTCTTATCACGTGTGAGATTTGATGTTTTTGCATAATAATGTCATACGTAATGCTTTTTCGTATCCTAATTTCCAACGTTCACCAATGCGTCATAGTTTTCAACTACATTCAATCACGCTTTTCCAGAAATGTCTTTGAAGTCATCGCTTAATAAACTCACAGCACGTGTTTTATCGGTCTAAAATCACGTGCTTCGGCTCGTTATTTTAAACCCGATAAAACACTGCTGCTCGTTTATTAAACATTTCTGAATTTTCCTTTTAGGTCCTTGTGGAAGACCGGCAGATATTCCCCACGCGAAGTTCGAAGGAAGGAACTTCGATTATAAAGACAAGTTAAGATACAGCTGTAAAAAGGGGTTCAAGTTGAGAGGTCCGAAAAAAAGAACATGTCGGGAGGATGGAAATTGGTCAAGGCCTCCTTCATGTACACGTAAGAAATCTTTTTTGGGAAGGTGAAATGTAAAATGTAACAAACCTTAATCATCCGATTGAACTGAAAAATTTATACGGTAAAGTTTTCTTTCTCCCGGCGTTCATTAAATGCTCGACACTCGCATCTTATGAAATATTGACTGAGATATGAACTTTCTAAAAGTATTTTTTTTTATCCTGCTGCGAGTGTGATTAGGATACATGGAGTTCATGTATATGTATTTTTTTCAAATGTCGTATTTGATCTACAAACAATGCTCCATGATAAATTAGAATTACTAGGACCAATGTGCGAGATAAAAAAAATGATAAGACTTGGGGCTACTCTCTTACGTTCCGCTCACAGCTTCGCTATATCCCTAAATTCCATTTCTTTGCCTTAAACTTAAACAAAATAAGACGATCTTCATAAATTAATAGACTATGCTCTAAAGCACAAGTATTTCCAGATGCAACTAGACTCGCCCAAAGGCGACCTCACTGGGCTGGCATAAAATCTAGAGTAGATAGAAATTAAATGTTGTGTTGCGTAAAAACAAGAAGTTTACTAGAGCCACACTGTTTGTGTTGTGTGTTTTACATTCAGTTCGGTTTTAGAGCCATTTCGAAGCCCGTCTTGGTGCGTTTTAGATTTCGAGTTGCACAAACAAAACCGTAAATCCTCTATTAAGCCCCCTCCCCTCTAACAGAGAGGAGAAGTCGTTACGTCACATTGCCATGAAAGTAGAATTTTTGGATGATAACAAACCGAAAATTCACTTTAAAAGAGAATTCGCACTGCTCCAAACTTCATCGATCTTATTCAATCTCATTTAATTTGTCAAAAGTTGGTGACATTTACTGGGGTTGAATCCGAAAGGACTGTATCTAAGTTTAGAAAAAAAGACGAAGAAACTTTTTGTGTTGCTCACCTTCTCCACGAAGCAGGCGCGTGAAATTAGAAAGTTTCAAGTCGCAGACTTGCAACGACGGCTAATGAATCTACAAACAAGGATGAGGGACAAGCCAACTGGACGTGACATAATCAACGCTCCTTTTAAAGCCTACGTCACGGTGACAGTTTACCTTCGTCCGGGAGCAGGAAGGGTGTGTCGCGAGTCGCACCAAAGGGTTGCTAGGTAACAAAAACATTATATAAGAGGGATTATCTGTCGTTATAAAAAATGTGATATAAGCGGGTTTTAAGCTACGTTACTCTAAAGTTTCGAAGTACATATCGGTTTCTGTGGGGGCATGAACTTGCTAATTCGTTTCTTCTGTTGAGGCTACACAGTTCTTTTTTACAGATGATTATGAACTTTTCATTCATGCAAAGACTGCATTTTTTGTTAATGTTGCTGTAGGGTTTACATTTCTTAAGAATTTCCATTTAATCTGAAACGAATATATATATACACCCGTTTTCAAAAAGGTTTTCATATAGAGAGATATATAGATAGATGTATACTTTTGTTTTCTTGCACGTGCGCCCGCGTGCATTTTTCACTTGTTATTGTCCAACTTGTGAAAAACTCGGTTCAACGATAAATTTTTTCTTCGTCGGGTTTTTTTTTCCTACTTGAAAAGAACCTGTCGTTTTGAGTTTTTTTGTTTTTTTAGAAAAATGCATTTTCTCTGCGATACAAATTTGCAACGGCGAATTATATAGCTGATTTTGGGAATGAGGAAAACATCCCGCGAAGCAGCCGATCCGCGAGTTATACGGCGTCACCGAATTGGTAGGCCAAATGCCATGGCATCTGTAGCAAGTGACGAAGCATTTTTATTGATGGAGTGTATTAAAAAATGCGCTGTCCAGGAGCGTGCTTAAGAGAAACTGTAAACTAACTTGAAAGCATTTGTGGCGGATAGTTTATTCTGTCTTACGAAAAGAAGGTGAAACATTAAGATATATGACCAGCTCATCATGGTTATGATAAAGTCTGCTTCTATGAACCTTGCAACGTCTTAGTCCGTTTTAATCAACTGCTATAATAACTGCTATAATATTGGCAATATTTGTTTCTTCGAGCAGATATTTTACAGAAAAGTAGTTGGGTGCCCCTGTAATATGATGGTTTATTTTGAATTTTGTAGAAATAAAATGCACAAATCCTGGCAATATTACTATTCGAAATGGAAGTATGATGACATCGGATCCACAATACCGTTATGGCACAGAATTGGTATTTGAATGCGATAACGGCTTTGAACTCAGGGGCAAGGACACAATCATCTGCAAGGAATTTGGATGGGATTCTCGAAGATTACCCTACTGCAAAGGTAACTTTGGCTTCTAATAATTTATCAAGCACGAGATGTAGGACGTTTTAACTGAATGGCGTACAACTTTCTGTATGGGAAAGAAATAAGACTAATAAAGAAAACAAACCCTAGAACGTTTTTCGAAACACGTATTTCACAAATGATCAATAATTTGTAAAAAGTAAAATAAGTTGTACCATTTTATGGCAATTGAAATCGCATTTGAAAACAATAGTCGCGCTACATTTTACCGTAATTCGACTTCTTAGCAACATATTCAAAACCTGTGAAAATGAACACGTCTACAGCGAATGTTTATAGCCATTCTTAAAATGCTCGGTTTCCTGTTAGCAGGGTCTAGAACTGTTGTATTTTGAAACACAATAGAATGTTTTTTTTTAAGCTCAGTTGAAAAATATTGGAAAGCTGACGTTAAGAGCGATAGCCCTTCGTCAGAACGAATCTGACGAAGAATTATGCCTGGATGTGTCAGCCTTTCAGTCCTTTTTCGTACTTAATAAATTGAATTTATCATGTATGTGCGCGCCTACAGTATTTATGCACGCGTTGTGGACGTATCAGAAATCGAACGAGTGAGCGCAGCGAACGATTGAAATTTCTGATCCAAAAACAGCGAGTGCTTAAATACCGAATTTAGCACTTCCCATGTTGTATTGTGTTTATTTATAAACATACTGAGACATTTATCAATTTGCCAGCCTTTTACTTCAAATTTTTCCAAAATGCTAAAATGGTAAAATTGTCGCTACGCAACGCAAAATTGAAAACACCTATTAGAACTACAACTTAAGCTTACGTCTCGTTCTGTCAAATTCTCCTTCTACTTCTGTCTTTTCTTTATTGACAGTGAAATATACGAGACTATTCCACTCCAATTTCCGATATGTATTTCCACTTTTCTGCGAGCAAAATTCTAGTTTATAGTCTCGACTTACAAATTTTCTCGTTGAATGTTTGCGAAGCAAATAACCTGCGGTTTGTTGGTCTTAACTTTCGTATGAAAAAAGTGCTCCTGATCACAGGTTGCCAAACAAATTTCAAAGCGAGGCAACTGCAGGCTGCAAGAGCCTACAAAAAGCGAGAATTTTGGCGCTAAACTTTTTCTCACATGTAAAAAGACATCGCGCACTCCTCTGATTGCCTAGAACTCAGTTGCGTTTTTGAAATTTGCGACATAGGTTTTCAGCAAGAGAGGATAAAGGGGACAGAGAAGGCATCCCCCATACACACCCTATTCCATAGGTAATTCGTCTCGAGTTATTTTTAACAGCACAGATCTCAAGGGGGATTAGACAACAGCCAATCACATAGCGCGAATGTGTTCCGCGTGGATGACCCACGCTCGGAGCCGCGCGTCCTTCATGAATTGACGCAGAACAAAATAGCGGAAGACCCGGAGAGCGATATTGTCATTCGTTTTGTCTACGAAAACGACTACAGAGAGATTTCTGCTAAAGCTGTGTCAGCGAAACGGAAATTACAAACCAATCGCCCTTCCTCTCTTGTACAGAGCTAACAGTACAGCAGGGAAATCCCTAAAGGAGCTGTGTCACGAAATTCAGCCAAATTAGGAAATTACAAAATGCCCGTTAAATTAAGAGAAATATAAAAATAACCGTTTAAAACTTTAAAGGAAGGTTAAAACAATATAACACAAACAACAGATGCCACGAATGGGCAAAACTGAAGAAGATTGAAACCGATTGAAATTGAAGTTTTTGAAAACTGTTCAGACTAACAGTTTTTCAAAGTTGATCCCTGATGCTTGCAACTTCAAAAATAATGCTCAGGAGACATATTTGTTTGTTACGGATCTCTGATTTTGTCATTTACATGTAATTTCTTTGCTTACTTTAAGTTCCATAGCGATTGAGGGCGAGTTATTGGCAAAATTAAACAAAATGAACTGGACTGCCGTGACTTTCAGGATCATTTATAATTTACAGTTTGAAGAGAGCAATTTCTGGTTTGATATTTATTCTTTTATTAGTCTTTTATTATTCAACAAAAATAACACTTGTCGTCCTACTTGCTTTATTGTACAAACGACCGGTTTCAATAGACCGGCGAAATTTCTCATTTTATTAAAGCACTGAGGTTACGACAACTTCGAGTTAAACTGATTTCANATATAAAAATAACCGTTTAAAACTTTAAAGGAAGGTTAAAACAATATAACACAAACAACAGATGCCACGAATGGGCAAAACTGAAGAAGATTGAAACCGATTGAAATTGAAGTTTTTGAAAACTGTTCAGACTAACAGTTTTTCAAAGTTGATCCCTGATGCTTGCAACTTCAAAAATAATGCTCAGGAGACATATTTGTTTGTTACGGATCTCTGATTTTGTCATTTACATGTAATTTCTTTGCTTACTTTAAGTTCCATAGCGATTGAGGGCGAGTTATTGGCAAAATTAAACAAAATGAACTGGACTGCCGTGACTTTCAGGATCATTTATAATTTACAGTTTGAAGAGAGCAATTTCTGGTTTGATATTTATTCTTTTATTAGTCTTTTATTATTCAACAAAAATAACACTTGTCGTCCTACTTGCTTTATTGTACAAACGACCGGTTTCAATAGACCGGCGAAATTTCTCATTTTATTAAAGCACTGAGGTTACGACAACTTCGAGTTAAACTGATTTCAACGGTTGTCAAAGAGTCCAGCGATTTCCTTTTCCCTGATGAGCGCCAACTCATTTCGCTTCAATATTCAGGAATGCACTCGATCTCTTTACGTTTCATTGCCTTTCGCCCGACATGTTTTGCACCTGACGGCGTTTAGTCATGCGAAACCTCCACGAAGCATCCAGGCAGCGCGCGAAGTAACTTTATCCCGATTCTAAAAATAACTCGAGACGAATTACCTAAGGAATAGGGTGTGTATGGGGGATGCCTTCTCTGCCCCCTTTATCCTCTCTTGGTTTTCAGTGAGTATATCTCGCTATCATTATAATGAAAAACGTCAAAACTGAATTATCCGAAAAAACTAAGAAAAAGAATACACGGTTAAGCTCTATCTTTCTTCAACACATTAAAGGCTTGACACTCGCACCTTATGAAATATTGACTGAGACATAAACTGACTTTTTTTATTGTAGAAAACAACAAGTAAATATCGGGTGAATTATACCAGGTGCATGAGCTTTTGCGTGAAAACATGATATCTCCACACGTGAAAATAGCATGTTATTTTGACATGTGAAACGATCACCGTTGCTATGGCTACATAATAAATCGCACCTTTAAAACTGCTTAAGTGAAATGGTTTGGCATTTCATTGGTGTTTACATAATAAATAGAACATTACTTGCCCGCTCGGAGATACGAAATTTCTCTTCTCGTGTTAAAAATACGTCACTCGAAAATATTTTTCAACACTCGAAGAGAAATTTCGTATTTCCAACCGGCCATGTAATATCCTCTATTTTAAACACGGTTAAAACTCATTAAGACTACACAGAGAAAAAGCAGAAAAAAGTTACAATGTTTATTTGTCAATATTTATACAAAAGAACACATATTCTTACGAAAAAAAAAACCTTGCATTTCAAGGGTACCTTTTTTTGAAGGTAATATATCTTAGT
>CALNXI010001739.1:10535-18035 GCA_942486025.1 Porites evermanni
TTCTCGCGCCTCCTGACTCAGGTCAGTGTATTAGGTAGGCTGAGTTTCAGGCTTTTGTAAGAGGTAAGCTTAGAGGTGATTTTAAGGAAAGAAGTGAAGAGGGAGGAAAAGAGAAAAAAGAAGCCTGATACAAACGTATGCCTTTCAGGGTGGAAGGCTTCTGTAAACTGAGTGTCCATTTTAGGCTTTTCTTTCCCCTTCTCTGTTTCCCCTGAAACACCCGAAACTCAGGCTATGTATTTACCTAATTCAGAAAGGCTGCACACCGGTGAAGGTAACCCGGTATATAAAGAACATTGAGTGTTACCAGCGCCCTCTCTTTGCCTGTGAAACGATTAAGCCAGGTTTGTTTTTTTTTGCAGTCTTTGCTCGCAGTTGGTGCTCTATTGGGAGGTCCCATTGGGGGATGGTCCATCGACAAATATGGCCGTAAGGGGACCATCCTGCTATGTGCAATATTCTTTGAGTTTGGATGGCTTTTAATCATTCTTGCGCAGAATCATGCTATGTTGTACGCAGGTCGTATCGTCACAGGGTTGGCCTGTGGGATGATATCACTTGCAGTTCCGGTAAGGTACTAAAAGACCCGAATCCTCTGCTTACATAGAAGTCGTGGTCACATAATAGAGACGAGAATTCGTTACGTCACGTTACCATGGTAGCCAAATTTCTGGATTTCAACAAACCGTGGTCCTACAAATGTGGCGGGAAAAACGAAAAAATTGACATGTATGACTTTCCAGTGCATGATTGCACTCAGGAATAAAACAGTAGCCCATAAATTTCTTCTATCGCTCGACAATGCAAATGGCCGTCTCTATCAAGATTCAAAATCTGGTTACCATGGTAACGTGACGACACACTTCTCTGTATTAGGCAGACTATATCTTAAAGTCGAGAAAGAACTGGTTGATTTTTAGCTCTTTGCGGGCAATATAGAAAAAATATCAGCCATCAAAAATGCAAAATTGCTAGGTGGCAAAAATGTAAAGCTATACATTCTTTACAAAATTTTAAGTTTTTGAAAGCGAATTTCTGGAAAGCAATTTGACATATCGGGCTCAAATTTTCAAATATTATTTATATTGCTATTCAGAGACGATGTCTTAAGAAAATGATAAGTATATGTTAATGACGCCAAAAAAGATAATGGATTATTAGAAAGCTTATAGCCCACTGCTGGGGGGTACTTCCTATAATGGCCTAGACAACAGACAGTTAACAATTATTCCACGTGTGCGCGTTGGATATGAGATGGTAGATAGCTAACGAGGCGCGAGTGGAATGATCGTTGTATTAAAAGCACCCACCAAATATCGAGAATTCTTCCCGACTATTGTAAAAACAACCGATTTTCAGCTTGTTTTTAACTTTGAGCAGACGCGTACAGTTACCATATTTGGAGAGCATGGTGTAATGGCTCATATTCCATAATGGCTAAGCCAATCAGAGCTCTAGAATTGCATTATCCAATGATTCAGTTTTTAGTAATAGACAATAGACAATATTGTATTTAGCCTAACCAGGAGGCTCCGCCCGAAGGGGTAGTTTTTTTTTAAGGCTTCAGGTATAAGAAAGGGTTGGAATTTCACTTGCTGAACTACAGTGGAACCCGATTTATTCGGACATCAAGGGTACATGCCATATATAGTGTCCCTTTTGAGGGGCTTATTTTTAGAGAAAATACATAAGATTTTTCTGTGTCGGGACAAAGGAAACTGTCCATAATATAGGGGTGTCCGTAAAGCGGGGTTGCACTGTGTATATGAGGGTAGAGAAATCTGTCACTTTGGTTGGTAAAAGGCCCAAGAGGGCCATCAGATGAATTTTATGGCTGTGAAAAAGTCAAGAAAACGTTCTGGTTTTGTAATTTATTCATATTCTAAAGACAGTGCATTTACAGCAGTTGAAGGGATGCAAGTTTCTAAACTAGGTATGTGAAAGGGGTACCATTTGTTAATGGCAGGTATACGAAAGGGGTACTTTTTCTTTCAAAAAATGATTTATAAAGGGTTAAGGGGCTGGACTTCGGGGCGGAGCCTCCCCGTAAAAACTTTCGCGTTATCTTAGATGAGCTAACTTATACATTTCTCTTGATGCATAGGTGTACGTTGCTGAAATTGTTCCCGCACGACTACGTGGCAGTTTGGGTTCTATTTTCTCATTAGCAATTTGTGCAGGTCAACTATTGGCCTATTTAGTAGGAGCTTTTTGTCACTGGAAGATCTCGGCTCTTTATGGCGCTGTTCCTCCCGCTCTCCTTGTCGTCCTTATGTATGCCATGCCAGAGACTCCTCGCTGGGCACTTATGAAAAATCGACGACTTGAAGCAATTGAACTTCTTCTGTGGTTACGAGGGCCAGATGTTGACATCGAGAAAGAGTGCTTAGCAATTGAGTCTACTTTTGGTACAAATATGATTTTTCTTATTTAATTATCCGAATGATAAACGTGATCTTTGCAATTATGTGGACCAATACTGTCTACTCTCTCTTAACGATGGACACCTCCGTAAAACGGACAACTAGAGTTGGTTCCTACCTTTCTTTACTCCCTTTATTTGACTCTCATTAAGATGGACATTACTCTAAGACGGACACTTCTTGTTAGTCTCAAAGGTGTCTATCTTACAGAGAGTTGACTGTAGAGTGTTTTCACTATTGTGGCCTGCATCTATGCAAATTTAGTATTTACCAAATCAGTGAATAGCAATTTTCGCGCGTTTTTATGGGCTCCCGTAACTCGGAATATCCTTAGCTATTCACTGTTTTGCGGCCGATGCCTAGATGGTGTCTGGCTTCGAGAAAGCGACGAACTTTGGCTTGTCGGTGTTCACTAGTTGGTAGAAAAATATTTTCATGCTGAATTTGCAACCAAATCGTAAAATGCAGTTGACAAAATCCTCGAAATGTTTGTAAACTGTAAACAAAGTTCCTACTAAGTGACGTTATATCCAGCTGGTTTGGTTAATACTAGAACAACTGTCCCCCTCAGTGTCAGTGAACAGCCTAGATATATACCTCGACGCTTCGCGTCTTGGTACATATTTAACAATTATTCGCCGAAGGCGAAGTTAATGTTGTTGAATAATCCCCGAGACGAAGTCGAGGGGATTTATTCAACAATATTAACTGAGCCTGAGGTGAATAATTGTTTTAGTATATTCACACGAAGTGATCTCAACAGAATCAGAAAGGAAACCATTAAAAAACGATTAGTTTGATTGACGGGTGAAAATTCATGCGTGAACACGAAGCCGTAAACAGTGGATGCGCAAAAGTTAGATCTTTACAGTATCTTCAAACATGGCAAATGATAGTTTTAATCCTTTTGTATCGAGTTTTGTAAGCTTTAGCATCAACGGTTTAAAAGAAAACGCCGAAAATTTAAATTACTACCCAATTCTGAGAAGAAAAGTATCTAGAGCTTTATTTGTTTCTGTCAACTCACCGTGAATGAGAAAGTTTTCTTCGTCGCTTCTTGCAAATGCTGTCAACAGCGGCTGCGATCAAGGTGAGCGTTGTTTATCTCCAAAGTTCTTTGCCTTGTTAACTTGCTGGCACGTACAATTTTCGAAAATATTTGCCTTCCTCTCTTCTCCATAAATTAACTTCTATTTATAGGCAAAATTGGTCTTGCGAGAAAATCCCGAAATCACAAAACAGTGACAAAGCGACCTCGTTTTCCTCTGTAGTGGTAAACATAGCTTCGAGCGTACAAAAAGTCAGCTAAAGTAAACCACTTCACAATAAATCACGCTGTTTAAACACCATGAAGTCTTTTCTTGCCTTCAAAGTCATCAGCACTTGGATATTCGTGTATTTTCAAAAAGGTTTTACTTTGAAACTTTGGCAAAACACCCAGTTCACGACAGCGATTTTGTTCGCATTTATATTCACCGCCTAGCGCGGTGAATATAACGTCATAGTCCGAGATAGCTAACCAATCAGAATGCTTGAATTGCCAAGATCACTGAGTGTGTATATACTAATCATAACTATTCACCTCCCCTTCGGGGGATAGTTGTATATTATTCGAACAAAAGAAAGCGTTAACATAAGAATTGAAAAGAGTTCAACTCCAGCAGGATCTTTTTGAAACACCAACATGGCTGCCGTGACGTCACATGAGAACGCTCCATATGATGAATTAAGGTTTGACAGGGATTCTTGCCGACATGTACTTTTTTGACGGCCGGTCACAGCGTTTCAGTCTAGTTGCACACTGAATAATTGCAGACAGAGTAAGCACATCACCTTGAAGACTGGGAAAATTCAATCATTTTTCAACATTCGAAGTTCATGAATAGTTTTATAGACAAACGTAAGGGTTAGTAGACCTTTTAAGTTTGTATGTTTTGTTTTCCCAATGTGGGTAATGTGGTAATACACTGTATCTAGAGAACTGTTTCTTTAAAATTTTGTCGTATTCAACACTTTTAGATAGACCATAATGCACCATGATTACCCCTCCCCCAAATAACCATTGCTTTCAATTTCTCCTGGAAATTACAGTCGTCCCAAGAGAATTCGAAGACAATGGTTATGCAAAATTTTGCGGGGTAAACAAGGTGCATTATGGCCTATGTAAAAATGGTGAATTCACGTGCATTTGTACGCATAATTTATGAAAGAACAAAGGGGAAATTTCACTGAGACCTGCAATGGGAAAACAAAACACGCAAGCTAAAGAGGTCTATTGATGCGAGCCCTCAGGTGAGCTGTTCACTAATGTTTGGGTCTCCTGTGGCTCCTTGGGAATCCTGAAATTAGCAAAATGTGTATTTCAGGTTAGGGCTTTCCACAAGTTGCTGGAGATTTTCCAAAAAGTTTCCCATAATTTCCCAAAAAGATGCTCAAAAAACAAACTGCTTTTTTAACGAAAGTTGCTCAAACGTTGCTCGAAAAAACTAAAACCTTTTTTTGGTCTGATGCCAAAATACCGTATTTATTCGAATAAGTGCCCAACCTCGAATTAGCGCCCACCTCGAATAAGCGCCCATCCTAAAGGCAGAAAAAGTTAATAAGCGCCCAGCCTCGAATAAGCGCCCACCCCACCCCGCCTCCCTCCCACTCCCACTCAAACTCAAATAAGCGACAACCACCACCCCACCACAAAAAAAAATTGAATAAGTACTAATAAGAGACTTCCCCGAAGACGGAATTTTCTTCAAAGTATTTTACAGGAACCTTGCCTCTTAAATCTTTGAGTTTTGTTGTGACCATTTATTGTTTTGTTGCAAAATAAACATACTACACTTGCTGAAAATGCTGAAAATTTTTAAAATAAGCGCCCACTCTCATGGTCCAAAAATTTAATAAGCGCCCAGGGCGGTTAATCGAATAAATACGGTACGTCAATTGTACAACAAAAGTAAGATTTCCAAGCATTTTTGTGCAATTGTGCGACGTAACCAGCGTTGCTAAATAACTTTCTCCTCATTTAAAACCAAAAATATAGTTAGTTAATAAAGTTGTTGAATGATTTTCATCACCCGAGACACTCAAGTCAGTCAAGTGTGAATCTTCGACCCACCATTTTGAATTTTCTCTAAAAGCCGCTGAGCTAACAGCCAGGTTACTTTTACCTTGCGCCCATGACATGCCCCAGGGGGGGAGGATTTGACTCCTTTTTTACAGGAAATTCATAAATTGGCTAATAAAACATTGTGAAATGTGGAAGAAAGGCTAATTTAAGCACTAAAAGCTGCTCCGATATCTCAGAATTAGGAGATAACCGGAGAAATTGCTCAGAATGCAAAAAGTTGCTCGAAACGAAAAAAGTTGCTCGAAAGACGAGAAGTTCCCAAAAAGTTGCCGAGCGATTTGTGGAAAGCCCTATTTCAGGTGATTTTTTCTCAGACGATGTTTTACTACCCAGTATCTAATCGCAGCAGTATACTCATTATTTGTAACCTCTATTTTTCTTTGACTTTTTCACCAGAATGTCAAGAGAAGCCTTCATTTCGTGAATGGTTTTCTCCAGCGTTAGCAAAACCTTTGCTAATCAGCGTTGGATTAAAGTTTTTCCAACAGTTTGGTGGGAACTCAGTGGTTCTCTTTAATGCTGCTAGCATCTTTATGGCAGCTGGTTTTAAAAATGGAAAACTTGTTAGCATCTCTGTTGGCTTGATCCGATTACTCGGCGGCGCTTTGGCATGCTTGATAATGGACAAAGCTGGACGACGAATCCCTCTTCTAACAATGGCAATTGGATTGTGCATCAGTTTGTTATTGCTTGGCTTTTATTTCGAAATCTACATACCTCCTCCAGACAGCAGCTCGTCGTCTAACACGGTATCTCTATTGGGTTCTATCAGCCATTCGATCCCCGCATCAAAGATCAACTGGCTATCCATCGTCTGTGTAATTTTGTTCAACCTCTTTTTCTGTTTGGCTTGGGGTCCAGTCCCTTGGCTTGTCATGTCAGAGCTATTCCCGATGCGAGCCCGCGGTCCAGCTGTTTGTATGACAGCAATGGCTAATTGGCTGTTTATTTTCATTGTTACCAAGTTGTATGATCCCATGCAGTCATCAATAAGCATCCAAGGGACATTTTGGTTTTACGGAGGATGCATGTTTTTGGCGTTTGTTTTTGTTTACAAACTGGTTCCAGAAACAAAAGGGAAAACATTAGAAGAGATCGAGTCCCTATTCAAGCCGCACAAAAAGTCCTACATGCCGATTGGTTGAGAAGTTTGACAAATGCCTTGGTGTGATCTTGTTCCCAGGGTTCTCTCCTACTCGTCCTCGATCCGCAAGGGTGAAGAAGAGAGAACCCTGGGAACGAGGTTAATTTGTCCTGGCGGCCTTTTCTTGCCGCAGTATATTTCCAGTCACTGGCACCTTGAATAACACCAATACGCAAATCTAAAACTTTCTCATAAATAATAATAATAATAATAATAATAATAATAATAATAGTAATAATAATAATAATAATAATAATTTTTTAATTAAAAAGTAAAAAACATACTTTATTAAACTCTTCTCAAATTGAAAATTAAATTCAAATTTAGTATAACTATAGTTAAAAAAAAAGACTTCTTGGTGGTCTGGTGGTTTTCAACAGAGCAAATGTAAACAACTATTTACAAACTAAAAAATTGAAAATTTCTATGTACTTCCCAAGGATAAAATATCTGTAGCTGTTG
The DNA here is from genome assembly GCA_942486025.1 of Porites evermanni. Lineage (NCBI taxonomy): Eukaryota > Metazoa > Cnidaria > Anthozoa > Scleractinia > Poritidae > Porites > Porites evermanni. Next base: position 17,689 of record CALNXI010001739.1, read on the forward strand.
AGTCTAATAATAATAATAATAATAATAATAATAATAATGATAAATAATAATAATAATAATTTTTTCATAATAATAACAAAACTTTATTCAACTTTGAAAAGGTGTACATAATTAATTTACAGAAATATTTGAAGAATTAAGTAATATACAACATTATAAGAAATATATACCATACTTGTATTAAACTTCGCGCAGTACCAGAATTCGCGCAGCGTAAGGTGTGCCAATTTTAGTATTACGCGAATTATAACCCGCGCGAAAAGCTTGTGGTATAATATGAAACACTCATTGTTAGTAATGCAGATCAGTTGATTTATTAACGCATATACGCATTTGACATATGTTTT
>CALNXI010001739.1:23035-28035 GCA_942486025.1 Porites evermanni
GGCTATCAAGTAAGGCAAGGATCGCTTGAGCCTTTATAATTCTCGTACGCATCCAGCAAGGTGACAAACAAAAACGATGCCATCCGAGATCGGATTATCGGCTTTGACAAGCGACGCATTTCACAACCAAAAACCCAATAAACAAACCAGCCATGAATAAGAGGACACTCTTGATAGCAGCTGTATTTCATTTTTTACATCCAGTGGAAAAAGACAGTTAAAAACATCACAAGTTGACTCAAAACTCTGTCAGTACAATTATAAAACCCCGCGACTAAGAACCTTCACAACCTTGATTTTTCCAAGTTGGCCTGAACAGGTTCTTATATAAATGGTAGTTAGCACAAGTTTAGGCTTTTTAAGTTCTTAAATAGGTTCTTATCTTCTGAAGAAAAAAAAAGTTAAGATCCAGAGTATAAATAGAGGATATTACATGGCCGCGAGGGGATACGAATTTTATCTTCGAGTGCGAGGCGAACGAGTGAGAGATACTTTCAGCACGAGAAGATAAAATTCGTATCCCCAAGCGGCCATGTAATGTTCTGTTTATTTTATGGATACTGATGAAATTCCTACATAAAACACAAACATTAACCACAAAGGACTGCAAAGGACCGCAAACGAATATGCCGAGGAACGTAGGATCTATAAAGACCTGATCAGCAAAAATAATAATTGAGACATTAAATTCTTCAAGCAAAATGCTGCAATGCTGACCGTACTACGTGAAAATTAACTCTGCAAGACATCAACACGACACCGAAAGAACTCAAAACAGAGCGGGATTGTAGCCATAGACTGCAGTTTCGCCCTCTTTGGGGCTGGTCAGTATGGCGTTACGCTCTGTTTTTGAGTTCTTCCGGTGTTTTTCCCGCCTTTTGTCGCGCCACTTTCCACCATGCTTTGATCACGTGCTGTAATGTAGCCCGAGCGGGGTACATTGCTTAATGTATCACGATCAGGATACATTTGATTTTAGTCAAGGACACGTGACCAAGAATCGACCAATGGCAGTCCCTGTGTAGTTGAGTGAAAGTCTAGGAATATAACAATAATAGACAGGTAACACCTACGAAGTTTTATTGTTTCACGAGATTAGTTTGTGACCGTTGAACGTCTTTTCTGTTATCACCAGGTACTGCTGTGGTCGTTTTCTATGGTATGGATGTTTTTCGATCAAACAACAGGTTGTGCCAGTAAGTTACTAGAAATGCGTTATCGCAAAAACCTCTTGAAGCTACAGACGGTCACCAGTAAGAATAGGGAACTTAAGATAGAGACGTTTTCGGGGCGACGGCGACCGGACTGGCAGAGCAAGCCTGGAACAGAGGTTGCCGTCGCTTCCCTTCAAATTTCGAACATTGAGATCGCAGTGAACTCAGGAGGACGGCGCCTTGGAAGACTGCCGAAGAGGAAAATATGGTTACGCATAAAGAGTTAAGAGAATTAATGCTTATTTGCTGGCATGCAACAACAATAACAGCAACAACAACAACGTTAGTACGTGGTATTACCTTTTATTCTAAACAATTTTCAATACATACGTTTCATTTATACGATACTCTAACCAAAAAAGTGAGCTAAAAACACACAATTAAAATATTGGAGTTCATACTTTTTGTCTGGACACTTTCATTTGGCTCGTAGGACAATTTTGTCCATGTAAAGCTCACTTACGGTTTGTTGTTTACCATATTGGATCAGATTGGATCTTGACTCTGTGACATGAAACACAGAAAATGTAAGTTTAGATAACAGAGCTTGGAGATCGAGCTTGAAATGTGACTCAAAGAAAACAAGGACCTTTTAAGAACGATAATCTTCCAAATTCTGGTTGCTAAACGCAACAAACCTGATTGAAATGAAAGTTAAATACTCACGTTCTTGCCACAACGCCAAACAGACCAGTTTCACGTCACCGACGGGAGCACGACGGCAGTGGAGTGAGCAAGAGCATGCGCAATGTTGCACAAATCATGACGTCACGTCCGGTTGAATTTTTTTTTTTGTATTTTAATGAATTTTTATTTTGTTATGTATTACATTTTTTTACACACTGACTTAATGAACACGTAGGAAAAATACAAAAAACGGAAAAGAAAACTAAACATTTATACATCGCAGACTAACACACAATTACATACTTACAAAAAAGAAACAAACAAAACAAACCCCAGTACCTTCTTTTCTATTTACATGAAAAAAAAGTAAAATAAAATAAATAAAAAATAAGTTAATAAATGAAGTAAGCGGAGAAGAGATCGTATGCTAATCAGATTTATATTTGCTCCATTTCATATTGTGGGTCTCCAACTTATTGTTTGACTTAGCGATCATTGTCTCTATTAAGAAGACAGTATTAATACCAGAAATTCTTAGTATAATGACAAGACAGGAAAAGATGTTCGAGGGATTCGTCCGATTCACCACACAAGGAGCACGCTGGAGATGGTATAATACCAATTCTGCATAAGAAAGTATTTGTCACAAGGCATCTTTTTAGTAATTTATACTGAAATTCGCGAGTCTTTGTATCCAAGGCAACGCGATATGGCAAGCTATAGATTTTTTTCCAATTTAAAGTATCATTAACAAAATCAGCATCAAACTTTAGTTTAGCAGTTGGTGGAGTGACGATTCTGTTTCGAAGTTCTTTATAAACAATTTTCGAATACGCCGGTTTTCAAGTAAAACAATTTGACCACTTAAGCGTAACTTAATCTCGTCACGCAAATTGAATGGTGTTTCACCTGTAGAGATGCAAGTTTTCAACGATTCACGCCATTGAGTTGGTAGAGCGTCTGTTAAAGAGACAAGCCTAAAGGCATCTAACGGCGAAAGTTTTAAGACTCTCAACTCGCTTTTGATTATAAGTTCATGAAAGATCCCTTTCTCAGCTAGATTTCGAAAATACACAGACTTGTCACCAACAAATAAATTTGTTGTTCCATAAGATAACTTTTGACAAGTCTTTTCCATTTAAATCCTGTATAATTAAATTATTTACCGCAGAGCACTTTGCAAAAAATTTTAAGCATTCTTCGTAAAAGGCTGGTAATCTGTTTTAAAAACAAGTTGAAAACTCATCTTTTTAGGAAAGCTTCTTTATTTTAGTAAGCATTAGGGTGAACTTAAATAGATAGGGATTGTTATTTTATTTTCAGTGTGTAAATCATTGTAAGGCGCATTGAGCTTTGTAAATGCACCATATAAGAATGTATTTATTATTATTATTATTATCATTATTATTATTATTATTATTATTATTATTATGAAATGTCGTACGTGTTTTCGTTTACGTCTTTTTCACCGCCGCTGATTTTCAGCTTGCATTGTTGGCCGCTAGCAGTTTTCATTTTGTCACCGCCGCTACAAAACTTTCATGTTGTTCTTTCAACAAAACAATGTCTCCTTTGTTTTTTATCTCTCGCTCTAGATCTCTGTCGCCCTTTTTGTCGTTAAGCTTCGATGGCCTGCCGTCTTCTTCTCTTTTTCTCTATCTTTCTCCTGCTCTATTTTCCAAATTTGTGGACATGACAATTTATCTAAGCTAGATACTTTAGACAACACGGATACAGAAACAATTTCCGCTTTCCGTTTTCGTCGTTATTGACTCTAGTTGTCTCTGCTTTACAAAACAATGGTGGCTATGCGATTTCCCACCAAAATAACCTCAGCTCGAGTTGCATTTGGGTTGCCATACCTGTTGATTGAGTTATTTTAGATTGGTATACCTGTGGTACGGACGGACGGTTGGTCGGTGGGTTGGTCGGTCGGTGTACGGTCACGTGATTACCAAATTTTCTCGGATGGAGCCACGGAGAAGTAAGAGATAGTGTGGAAACTGTCCATTTCTCTACCTTTTTGCAAAAATCGGGTAATTTGAGGTTATTTAATTTAAAATATATAGCTCAGACAAACAAACAGGCTTAAGGTTTAACTAAGTCTCGAAGGTTTTTCTATAAAATAATATATAGACTTAACCAAGGCTATGGGGCTCCGCTGCTCGCGCGAACGCTCCCCTAATATTATTTTTATTAATAATTATTATTATTAGTAGATATGAATCACTTGCATTTTTCCATCTAGAACCACAGAGAAGTAAGAGATAAGTTGAAAACTGTCCATTTGTCTACCTTTTTACAATTTGAAGTTATTAATTCAATAGATTTAGCCCAGACAAACAAACAGGCTTTAAGGTTTTAGTAAGATTCGCAGTTTTTACTATAAAATAAGAATTTCTCACGGTTGTTTAAGCTTCGAACACTTTGCGCGCAACTAGGAAAAACCACTCAAAATTACAAGCACACGAAGCGAAAACAAGCAAGGTGACCCTACCTTTTTATTGCAGTTTTTGAATGTCCTAAATATGGCTGACATTTGTGCCAAGTTTGAGAAAAGTCTGGATGGAACATCATTTTCAAGTGAATTACCTTTAAAATACGATCACCTGTGCATCAAAAGTGTGTTTTAGATTAGACTTCCCCATGGTTTGCCTTTGTGTGTTAAATCATATGACACCGTCTTTCACTTGAAAGTCTCCAGCTTCAGTTCAAACTTCGTCTTATAGATATAAGATGCGTGGAGACTCAGATCGAACTTAAATCTGGTAGAATGCGCAGTGTTCTCCATATCATGCGGTATACCGTAACCGGTAAAATTTACCGCCTGAAGCAGCACTTAATACCGCCTACAAAGGGCTGTTCGGTGATCGTTTTTCGAAGATTGTTGTGTCCGTGATGTCAGACGATAAGGAAGAAGTGTGACTTGGCTTAGATAAGTTCACAGACTACAGACAGCAGTAGACAGCAGATTGCATACTGTTGTTTATCAACAAAACACATTTTTTTTGCGAACGTTCATGTTTAATCCTTCGAGAATGAGGGTCCGCTACAAAGTTACAATAACTTACGAGTACGTGTCTCTCTCTTCGCGCTTAAAATCATGCTTCATCGTGCTTAAATGGTGTCTTGTACAAGTAAGTGAGATCGAAACTTTTA
>CALNXI010001739.1:35933-63433 GCA_942486025.1 Porites evermanni
GGAAGAACTAGATCGACTCGTAAACAAAGGCGTCCTAGTTCCAGTGACCGAACCAACTGAATGGGTCAGTCAAATGGCAGTTGTACATAAGCCCAATGGTAAATTGCGCATTTGTATTGATCCTCAACCCCTAAATGCTGCACTCAAGCGTGAACATTACCGATTACCTGTGCTTGATGATGTGCTTCCAAAGCTTAAAGATGCGAAGATCTTTAGCAAACTAGATGTAAAAGAACGTTATTGGCATGTTCGACTTGATGAAGCATCCAGCAAACTCACCACAATGATTACACCTTTTGGTCGCTACATGTGGAATAGGCTACCCTTTGGCCTCAAAGTCTCAAGTGAAATTTTCCAGCGCAAGATTGATGAAGCGCTAGGTGATCTCGATGGTGCGTTCAATATAGTGGATGATGTAGTCATTGTAGGGTGTGACAACTCAGATGCTGAAGCTCAGAGTGACAACCAGCAAAAACTAGCAGTGACATTGAAAAGGTGTGCTGAGAAGAACATTATCCTAAATGAGGATAAGCAGGAAACTGGTCTGGATGAGATCATATTTCATGGACACAGAATCACGAAAGACGGTGTGAAAGTTGATGAAGCTAAAGTGCAAGCTATCCGGGACATGCCAGCACCCACTGATGTGGAAGGTGTGAAGCGCCTCTGTGGCATGGCTCAGTACATGGCAAAGTTCTTACCCAACCTTGCAGCAACACTTGAAACAATCCGTGCTCTAACTAGAAAGGACACCCCATTTGTAAGGTCGAAAGAATGTGAAGATGCTTTCAACACACTCAAGAAAAACCTTTCTGAGTCTCCATGCTTAGCTTACTTTGACTCCTCCAAAGAAGTAGTAATTCAAGCAGACAGTAGCAAACACGGAATTGGTGCTGTGCTACTCCAGGAAGGGCGTCCTATTGAGTATGCATCTAGAGCATTGACCCCTTCAGAACGGAATTGGGCACAGATAGAGAAAGAAGCCTTAGCTGTCCTGTATGGCCTTGAACGATTTGATCAGTATGCTTATGGTCGTGCAGTAACACTACAGAATGACCACAAACCTCTTGCTGCTATACTACGCAAGCCGCTGAGTATGTCTCCAAAGCGTCTTCAAGACATCATGATGCGTTATAACCAGTATGATGTCAACTTCGTATTTGTGAAAGGCACTAGTCTACACATTGCTGACACCTTAAGTAGAGCTCACTTAGACTCTGTTGAAGGTAACCAGGACGACCGTGCACGAATCATGAACATATATGCCTTTGCTGAAATTCCAGATAAGCGTTTGGACGAGAGAAGAGAAGCAACTTTGCGCGACACTAGCCTACAAACCGTCATCCAGTTAGTCTTGGATGGATGGCCTCAAGACAAGCACAATATTCCCCCTCAAGCCTTACCTTATTTTTACATGCGTGACTCTCTCAGTATAGTAGATGGCATCTTAGTAAAAGGAGAAGCAATAGTAATTCCATCTGAACTGAGAGAGCATCTATCAAGAAAAGACTCCATAGTGCACATCTAGGCTGTGAAAGCATGAAACGTCGAGCTAGAGGCATTGTTTTCTAGCCTGGCATGGCCCATGATATTAAAAAATTAGCAGATTCATGTGAAACCTGCCAAGAAATGAAGCCACGAAACACTCAAGAACCATTGAAACAACACAACGAAGGCGATGGACCTTGGCAAAAGATTGGTTTGGATTTCTTTGAAATCGCAGGAAAGCACTACTTTATTGTAGTGCACTACTACTCTAATTTCATAGAGATTGATCTACTGACAAGCCAAACGAGCACCCATACCATAACTCTTCTCAAGAAACATTTTGCGCGGTACGGCATACCAAGAGTAATCATGTCAGATGGAGGTCCTCAATTTACCAGTCAAGAGTGTAACTCATTCATGACAAGCTGGGGTATTTCCCATCATACATCATCACCCATGCATCAACGTCCTATCGGCAAAGCAGAGTCCGCCGTGAAGATTATGAAATCCTTGCTAATCAAAACTTACAAGGATGGTGGCGATCCCTATGAAGCCATACTCGAACAACGAAACACTACTCGTCAGGACACTGCGTTGAGTCCAGCGGAAATGATGTTTAACCGCAAAACACGTAGTTTCTTACCAAGCTTAAGCAGTAAACCAAAGAACACTCTCGTGAAAGGAAAACGTGATGCGCGAAAACGCAGCGTGAAAACATATCAAGATCGGGAATCACGCAAAACCTTTATTATTGAAATTGGACAGTCAGTATTCTACCAACACACAGAAGGTCAGAACAGGAAATGGGGCAAAGTAGCTGGAATTTTAGGCCCTAATACGTACCAAGTGGAAGCTGCCAATGGCAGCAAGTACAGAAGAAACCGTGTGCATCTAAGACCCACCAAAGTAGTACGAACTCCTCGCGATGTGTCTCCTATCGTTTTGTCTCGTACTCCTGACCAAGTATTAACTTCAATCGTGCCTCAAACTCCAACCACTGGTGCTGAGGCCAAAGAAAGTCATACGCATAGTGAGGCAACCACTCCTATTAAGAGTCCCGCACCAGAAAGGCCTAAACGTGAAAGCAGATTACCTATTCGTTTTAAGGACTATGTACTCAACAAGTAGAGAATGTTTTGATTAATTGAACTGCTTTGTTTAGGAACTTTGCTTACTAAAGATATTGTTAGAGTTCCTCGTTATTGTTACTTAAGTAGACATCTTCAGTGAAAGATTCGGCTTTCATATTTAGTTGCCAAGAAACTCCATTGTTATTTTCCTAAAGAAGAAGGGATGTTAATTGATAGTATATTGTAGCACACATGAAGTATGTTTCTAGTTCCCATGATCCTTCACTTCGAACTATGTGCTCTCGTAATGGCGGTTCACGAATAAACCCATGTTGTTGTTTTCTACTCTTGTCGTGTTCCTCGTTCTCCACTCTAGCAAATCAACACAAACAAGGACTGGGTCCGGATGCAATTAACCCTTTCACTTGCAAAGAGAACAATGTAGTCTTGTAAGGTAGTTAATAATTATTTACCTTTTGATTTTGAAGACAAATCCTACACTGTATGTTGTGACTGTTCAAGTGAAAGCTCTTTGTAAGTAGTACTTTTTTAAAATATGTCTTTCACCATTTTACAAAATGAAGCTCAGAATTTTATTTAAATAGTCCATTTTACAGTTGCAGGTGAAAACAAGGTCGGAGTTGACCTTGTTATGTATTCATACGACCCTTCTTGCTTGATTATGTAAATTATGTTGTTTTTATGCTAACTAGTATTTTTAAGCAAAATTTCCATAAGAAAAGGAAGCAGGTTTGTATCAAAATAGGTCAACTTCAGCTTTGCATTCACTCAAGGCTAGGATACTAAGCACATAACTGTAACATGGTATTTCTGAACTTTGCCTACCTTTGGCAGTGAAGTTGTGAAAACAAAATTGCCATTAGCATTTAATTGAGGAAATTACAAGAGCAATGAAGTTTGATAACTACATGTACATGTACATGTAAAACCAGCATGTAAAAGTAGTGGTTTACTTAAAAAACCTGCAAGCAGAAATGATCCATTTTAATGACCAATAATACAAGAACCTATATGTTTTAAACCAAGAAAGATCAAGCAGGCTCTTTTATTTGGTATATAGTTTAACTAATATATAACAATTATTCACCGAAGTGGAGGTGGCTAGTCGTGAATATTTACCGAACTGCGAAGCAGTGAGGTAAATATCCAAGACTAGCCACCGACACTGAGGTGAATAATTGTTTTAGTATATACTAAAACAGTGAGATAATTGAACACAAAAATGACGATTTTTAACTCAAATACTGTTGCCAACGATTACAATTTTGGCGCGTAATGACCGGGCGGCTGCGGCCGTCGCTTTTTCTTGCCGACAATTAAAACTTTTGAAGGCATTTGTTTAGCTCTTGCGGGGAAATTTCTTCAAAAGGAGTTGTGAATTCTTTTTGTATTTAAAATCATTCTATAAAAATAGATTATTAAATTTAGTTTTAAGCTTATTTATGAACAACTCAACTAAATAAAGTAAGCAAGACTTAAACTTAATTTGCATTTGTAAACAAAAACTTTTTCACCGGTTTTATCGATAAATTCGTGTCAAAAAGACAAAGCTTTACCTGTTAAAACTTCCAATCCGAACTTCATCACCTTCTTCGTGTATTTCGGAAACAGCTTGCTTGATTAGTTGTGAAATTTCTTTGTTTGTTTACGGCAGCAAACCGAGAAGACATTTTGCTCGCAACTTACGCGAGTTTGGCGTTGCTCGCTCGGAGGAACTGGAGGTGAATCAGTGAATAGTGCAGGATATTCACTGATTGAGTAGCCAATCAGAGCGCGCGAAAAACACTATCCACTGTTTTAGTATATACTAAATAGATTTAGCCAGGGCTAAAAGCGAAGCTCCCGTTAATAAATTCATAATTTAAATCAAACAATAAACTTGTAATCCACAGATCAGGGCACATTCATTTGACTTTTGAGGCTGAAAGGCTGAGTGATTTTAGAGAAAAATCAGAATTTGACCGTCCAAGAGTGAAACAAATTTTACATCGAGTTATTAAATAGTCTTATTTGAACACCGAAAAATAGCAATCATGTTCGATCACAGTAGATTAGGCCTGGAAAACAAATAGACCTATTCGTGTATTGTATTTGCATTAGCTGTTGCATCATAATGTGGCATTCACCAGTCTCTCCAACATTGCTCCGTTAGAGAGACTATGGATAATTGGACAACCCCGAAATATAATTTTAAGAAACACATACGCCATGATAGTCCTTGGTGGCAGCCAATTTACACGTTGCATTCCTCTGTCTAAAAGAGAGGCCAAATTCTGCAGTTTTTCACAATTTTGCAAGATGATTTGCACTCATTCAATATCCACGACGATCAAAGCACGCGCTTCCTTTGCACAACAAATTATAGCATTGAATTATTAAACGTTTTCATGAAGAGAATTCTATAATGCCGGGACTTTTCTGTTAGAAAAATCTGGTCCTATGTGATATGCAGGGTAATAATTATGGGCTTTTAATGAAAACTATTCATTAAGCTGTGTATGATTTTGTTATGTGTAATCTTTAAAAGCGAGTGATATTGACGCGCTGCGTTTTGAGTATTCCTGCATGCGATGTTTATGTTCGACTGGAAACAACCGCTGCAGCGATGAAAATTGCGAGAGGGACTACTAACAATCAATAAAATAAATTTAATTCGGTTATACATGTACAGAGACAATAATTTTCAATCACGAAGAGAAGTATTGAGAGTAAAGTGTCTCAGAAAATCAGGAGTCAGGTAATCATAACCTGTTTTATGTTTTAAGCCGGCTTCCCGGTGTTCGCTCTTTTTCAAGATGAACTCGAGGCAAGAAAATCGCTCAGAGCTTTCTGTTTACAGCCCAAATCATAACTAAATAATCTTTGGAACCTTTTCTTTGAATTTGTGGGTCAAAAAATGTCTAAAGGCTTTTTAAACCTAATACTATTGTAGGTTAGATCATTGCTCGTGTATAAACGTAAGCCGCATAAACCATACGCTCGACTTCAGGAAACCGAAAAAAAAAAAACACATCAGAGACAATAATTGCTCAGGCTTACCAGTCGAGATGCTGCTTCTGAAGGTCATCAAGTGTTCCAGACTCGCTTGAGACTTTTCAACCCTCTTACGCCTCAAGCAAGGGCAAGTGAGAAAGCTCATTTTTGAAAACGATGCCATCCGAAATCGGATTTCCAATGACTTTGACAAGCGGTTCATTTGTCAACAAAAAGCGCAATAAACAAACCGGCCACGAATTACAGAACAATCTTGATAGCAGCTGTATTTCATTTTGTACACCAAGTAGAAAAAGACAGTTTAAAACATCACAAGATGACACAACACTCTGTCCGCTACAGCTATCAGTATAGTGTGGAAAGCGCTAGCCCTACTTGGGGCATGGCGGTAGACAATGTACACTTCACATTACTGTTCCACAAGAAGAGCTGTTTGAACTTTGGGGACAACATAACTTTACATACATTTAATAATACAAAATATTATATTTTATTATTTAATAGAAAAAAAAAACAGGAAAATATCCCCAGGCAATAGACATATACGGTGTTTTCACATGACGTGACGGTGGCCATATTTGTGTCCCAAACCAATCCTGTGGAAGTTGAACTCTTTTCTTATGCAAACGCTTTCTTTTGTTCCAATAAATTTTCATAGAGGCTGGCCACTTGGGTGAAAACACTCTATTACTCTTCCACAAGAAGAGCTGTTTGAACTTTAGGGACAAAATAACCTTACACATGTTGAATAATAAAAAAATATATAATATAATATTTAATTTAAAAAAAGCAGGAAAATATCCCAATAGAGGCAAGAGACATTGAAAGGAAATATATAAATCCCTTATAAATTCGAAGGCTCCCTTTTTGACTGTTTAAAATGTAATACACGACGGTGTCTTTGACCTACCTTTATAAGACTCGTTATTAGTCGCCCCACTGATAAACAAATTATGATTACAAAGACAGTTATTTTAAATTATCGAACTGGTTACTATCGTATTTTACTGTCACTTTTTTTATTTCAATGGTTGCATAAAAAAAGAAAAACAAAGAAAAAAACAAGACTCGTATTGATAACAACATGTGATAATCGACTCACTTTTAAGAAAATAAATAATGCGCATTCTAGAACTAAAAGTTACACAATCTCCCTTTCTTCACAAAATTAAAATAGGCTTCTTTAACAAAAAATTCACTGAAATTATCAGTAGACGTTAAATTTACCGAAAAAATACTTGGTAATACTTGGATGTGGCCACATATGATAAGAAGAATCATGCATATCAAGGAGGGAGAAATCAGCCTCGGCGGAAAGTAACCTCCTACATCGGCATATTTCCTCAGTTAATATCGTACGAGAGCCAAATCTAATTTGCCTCTTCCACGGCTCTTCTCTGCCAAAACAGCTGAACTACTTCGCCTTCTGCTATCCCTTGTTCTTTTAATACCTCTACAATTGACTTCCGGAGATATTTGAGCTAATCTAAAGCGGCGTTGCCAATTACTCTACAATATCTGGTCTCTTCTGCATGTCTTTAAAGTCTCTGTGACGTTTGGACCAGGACATCATAGGATCAAGCCACGTAAGCACAAATGCAAGTCTTTTTTTACAGTTTCTGTATAAAATGTATTTTGTAATGTATAAAGGAGTAATGATATCATTTAACAGTACGCTATTTAGCAAAATCCAAGAAGGCAACCAAGATGGCGGTCATTTCTATTGACGTCATATCTCATAATGTACATGAACAGCTTATATCAGGCTATTCATGCATGTTTCTCGAATTTTTTAAATACCTTGTAAACAGAAACATCTAGTAACTTAGTGTTAGTACGTAAACTACCACCCCTTGTAGAGCAATGGGTAAGATCCGTAACATGAGAATATTAATTTACCACAAATCGTTAGAGGTTTACAACGTTTAGAGAAAGAAAGACTTAAAAATACAAACATACAATACATATGTCAATAAATATAAGCAGAAAACGTGTGAAGTATTCTTCCACTTCCTCGAAACTTTACGAGCCAAGTAAACGATCATAGCTAAATAGAAATTAACTAACGGTATTTATATACCGTATATTCGGTATCGAATTCAGACGTTCAAGTCCTCCACTTTTGCGTACAACTGATCGTCATAAATGTGCATGTTGATCAGCTTCTGTGGATAAAATAACATTCACTTAAATATTCTACCTTGAACCCTGTTAACCAAAACAGGTGACTATTTTACCCGCTTCTTGTTTTCTCTTTTTTATAAAATTCCATGCACCATGTACGGTCTTTATATCTTATAACGGGATCCCCTTTTGCTTAAAAAGGCTATAAACACCTTAATAGTACTATTCTTTATATCACCAGCGTAGTATCATCAGAATTCTATGGTTACTTCTAAAGGAAAATCAAAGAATTAAGCAAGTTAATCCCACAGATCACAAAGGTATTTCACTATACAACACATTCTAGGGCCCTATAAAGACATTAATATGGAGCTTTAGGCAAAGACGTTTTTGAGCGTTGCACGTCAACCGGAAGTGAGGCCTTTTCCTTTTACTATGCCTTGACTCTACCAAATTTGTGTTGCTGGGTTTCTTTCCTATACCTTTACACAAACACTTGGGGGCAAATGGGGGCAAAACCATTAGAGACATTTAGATTCTACGACGAGAACGACTACGAGTACGAGATTTTATCAATAGTAAGTAGTGCTCGTGCGTGAACCGGCGTCATTTTGGCGGGAAAACGTAGTAGCCGTCGTCATGATTTTACTACAAGTTTACCGAGTTAAATGTTAGAACTTTAAGCATTTTGCAGTCGAGAGAGGTCTTTACCTCCTTCAATAACGATGACAGTGCTTACTTTTCTGGTGAAAAAAAGTATATCGAAGAATTCCGGAGTGGCTATCTTTTGACAATACGCGAAAAAACTTTAAATCAAATCTCGTACTCGTAGTCGTTCTTGTCCTCGATATATATATATATGGAAAACGTTTCTGAACGTATATTTTACTTTATTAAATTCATAGTTTTGGAAAGCATTAAAGAATTAAAGAATTAAAGAAAGCATTAAAGAATTAATTAATCAAAGAATACATTTTAACCATTCTCAGATATCCAGGGGCAGATAGTGGGGCCGAGGGAAAGTCTAAACGGGCGGGAAAAAATGGCGCGAAGAAGAGTTAAGGACGGGGAGGAGAGCCCCTGGGGACAATGTTTTACCAGACCAGTTCCAAAAGGAGGCGTCCGTTCTGGCTTTGATTGGTGCAAGAAAACTTTTGTGTTTTTCTGCCCAATCAGAAGGCAGCAGGCTTATGAGTCGTTTCGTGTGTCCTTAAACGGAATGATACATGAAGCTCAGTTGCTCGCCATGTTTGTCTGAGCCTCGCCGAGGCTTTGCTCGAGACGGTGCTCGTAATTTTGATCCTATAAGTCCAATTCTAGTAAAACTTCATTGGCTTCCGATTTCCTACCATGTTGTGTTCAAGTTACTTTTGCTGGTTTTTAAAGCTCTAAATGGTCTTGGCCCTCGGTATTTGTTCCAATTACTTCAGTACCAGAATCATTCTAGGCACTTCGTTCAAATTCCCTCGAACTTCTTTTGCAACAAAAATCCCCTAGACTATGGAACAATATTCCCTTAGACATTCGTAAATCGAACAGTGTTTCTACTTAAGAAAAAACAACAAAAATTAAAGACCTAGTATTTTAGGAAATTTATTAATAATAGTTTAATTTATTATTAGAGATTAGTGTCTTATATCTTCTTATTTCTATTTTATGTATTTATTACCATAATTTTTATTTAATTTTGTTGTAAACCGCAACGAACAACTAGTGGATGTGACCGCTATAAAAGTGAATTAATTAATTAGTTAATTGACGCAATGCATGGGAATAGAATGCAGAGGAGCTGCTGGAAACCGAAAGCACGGTTATTTCATCTTAGTTATTTTGAGAACAGACCTCTGGAGCCCGGCTATATCTGAACTAACTCGGCCCCATGTAGATCATCAATCCCGGCACAGACCTACATTTAAATAAATTAATTAACTAGTAATAGTTACCACTACAGCTGCCCCCGCTCTGTATATTGTCGGTCAATAGCATTCTTGCTCGTTGTGTAAATCGTTGAAATATACCGATTCATAAGGAAGATTTTCAGACATATTCCATACAACAGGTGAGATAAATACAGGAAACGCAAGGTTCCATGCACAGTTTCAAGTCGATTTACACAGCTTTGATCAAAACATTCTCAGTTTCAAGAATAGTTTATTCTAAACCATAAGAAAAGATTTAATTAGAACTTGAATTTTTCGCTATTTTTCTTTTACTTTTTACATTCAGTTCATTTTATTTGCCGGAAAGGAAGCCTTAAAAATTAAAACCACGTTTGATCAATTCACTCGCGCATTCTATTCTTAGTTTTAAACTTTATAGCGGAAGGACATCTGTGAGCAGGGAATAAGTCAGCACAGAATTTGATTGTCGGCGAATTTCTGTAATCGTCCATCGTTCTGCTTGTTAGGGGCTGAGGCTTATTCAGGTCAAAGAGAGAGAAAAAGTGTCTGGCAAGGTTTCCAATGAAAGTTTTGTGAACTCGTGATCTGGCAAACTCTCCAACTGTTTATATATACACAGTTATACGCACCTTATAACTTCTTCTGCGCTTAACGAGTGTCATTAAAATTTTGGTCCATAACTTTCACTGAAACAACTGCTCCACAGAATGTCACCGATAACACGTAACGCAAAAGAGTGTCGAAGTGTGACTGCACAATATATGTCACAAAATCTACCTGAGCAGTCCCTTGGGGATGTTCTGTCTTAACGTCATCCCTAACCATTTCGTACTTACGGGCGCAAACAATAGAAACGCCATCATTACCTAACGAATCCTCGCGGCCCCTGTTCAAGCAAATCGAGATTTTTTCTGTATTGACTGTATGACTGTATATTTCAACTGTAAGTACTTTCCTTAATATTCGCGCGAGTTACTAGAGTGCCTCTTCGGGATTTCGCCTTCTGGGCGAAATCCCTGCGGGGCCAATAATAATTTAGAGGTGACGCATCCACTAAAATCAGTGGTTCTTCATCTACCTGATTCCTGGTTGAATTGGAATTTGGAAATGTTGGTTTTTGAGGAGAAGGGGAAACAGCAGTACTTGGAGAAAAACCAGGGAGGTAAGATGCAGGTCCTGAAAGCCACTAACTCTCCGCATCAAGCAGCATGAAGTGAAGCTCATTTTTGATACTGACTATGCTTTGCGAATTCGGATTTCCGACAAGCAGCGCGTCTCTTAACGAAAAACCTAATAAACAGACCAGCCATGAGTAGTAAAACATTCTTTGTAATAGCTGTATTTCATTTTATACATCCAGTGGAAAAAAAAAGTTAAAACAATTAAAAGATGATACAAAACTCTGTCAGCTTCAGCTATCAGTAAACAAAATCCCAAATAATGCATGAATTTTCCGCATGAACTCGCCTTTTTCCTACCGTCGTTATATATAAAATTGTTACGTCCTTCTTCCAACGAAATTGGTCTCCTCCGTCTCTCTAGCTCTTTTTCTGTTATCCACGTCAATGTAGACATTGAAATTAAGGCGAAGTAAAGAATCAGCTCTGTTATTGTTGTTTTTATCTTTAAAAGTCCAGGAAGGTATGCGATTTGCCGTCAAAACGCGCGTGTGCTTGAAATGAAAAATTTCATCCCGGCTTACATGAAGCGGTGGACGTACGTACAGACGTACTCCCAACGGACGATTTTCCCAGAACCAAAATTTCTTGGATGCATACTTTACAAAATTTTCTTACCCATGGTGCTCCGCTGTAATTATTACCGGTGAAGCGACGTATAACACCAGCTTGATTATAGCGGAGCCTTCGCGCGCGCGAAGCGCGGATAGCGGAGCACCTGGGGTAATACAGTACGATAAACTATCCATCCGTTCGTTCGTCTGTATGTCCGTACAGGCTTTCCTGGTAGGGGTAAGTAGAAACGAATTCCCCCCTCTCCCTAGAGAGTTTTGTCCTCTATTGTTTCAAGAGTCTCTCAACTGACCAGATGTTTGCTGGATTTTAGGGGCCGACCATTTTAATTTTGAGGGGGTTATGGGTGATTTCAGGAAAAATGTGCTGCAGACTGATTTCGAGACGAAAAAGCATGCAAATATATTCTTGGGAAAATAAATATCCTGCGTTGAAAAAAAATATCGCCAATGACGTATAATGCGGAAAAAAAATCTTACACCGTTATATGTCCGGGAAAAAATTTCTAACTCCAGAGAGGTTTGGGAAAAAATTCTTCCCCAAACTAAATCAATAAAATCACCCATACCCCACTCCCCCACAAACGTCCAATGGTCAGGTAAACCATTTAGGGGGTTGGGGAAGAAACGGATTTGCCACCTCAGTAAATGTCATCCATCAATAAAATGGCTGGCGCGCTTTCATCCTGTGGTGGTTTTCAAGACTAAAGTTTTGCATTTCAAGATTGAAAATACGCCGATAAAAGACACAAATGGCAAGAGAAAGTTCAAAAGAATGCTCAGCTTCGTTTTTGTGGACAAACGAAAGCTTTTCGCTATGTAATTGTCTGTCGAGGAATTCAACCTTGTTTTCTACTCGGCGGATCGGAGCGCTTGGCTCGTTTTGAACCAACCAAGGCAGCGAGGATTCTGAAGACACTCAGTGAGGTACATTCCGTACTCTATGGTCAAAGAAAAGTACGTTTTTAAAAGGGGATTTTTGTATTTATAAAGGTTTCATGGACGTTTTCTACATTTTGACATCAGCGTGAAAGAAAAACCACAAAAAGTACATTTGAAATTAATTTTTGCCATGTGCTCGACCGATTTAACTTGCGTGAACGCAACGATTCAACTTGTCTTACGCGAATTACTTTTTTGGATTAACTTATGGGTTTTTGAACAAAAATTTTGAAGAACTTATTTTAAGTTTTTTATCTGTCATTGTTCATTCACAACATTAGCTCAAAAAACGACCATGAGACAACAGATCTTGAGATTTTTAGAAACATTCATACGGGCGCTTTCTTGAATTAGAACCGAAGTGTTGTTTTGTACATGTTCCGCATTGAATTGCTATTTATTTTCTCATTCATTACTTGCCATTCAAGGATTTTTGCAGTGTGTAGAATTCAAGAATTTCTGCAGTTTTGCAGTCTGCATTGTGCTGCTCTTTTTCGATAACTTGTGCCCTGAATACATCTGAATACCGCTTGAATTAGGTTTACTGCGTTTGTTTTCAGTTGTTTGTTTACGGCTTCATATTCTCAATGAAAAAGTGAGCTTATCTAAAAAATGAAAGAGTTCTCCTCTATTCTAAAACGGACAGACTCGTCGGCTTTTCGAGCCCAAGTTTGTCTCTTTTTTTTTAACAAAAAAAGTTGTAAGCCGCTGTATTAACGTTTATATTTGTACTGAAAGATTGGCTTATAAATATAAGTAGCGAGAAAGGTTATCGTTTGCTTTCCTATGTCTGTCCTCAGAGAAAATATCATACACCTTAGGGTAAAATTTTCTTTCAGATATTGATAAATGTATAAAAGGCTACACATAACTGTTCGTCGGGGCCCGTTTTAAAAGAAAACAAAAGAAAATATAATGGGCTTACGGGAAGACAAAAGTCCTTAAGTCGGTCTGATTTTCCTTTCGACCTTAGAAATCGTAATCTGCAAATTGCAGCTACTTAAGAGACCTACAATTTAACAATTTTTTCAATTGAGGTTTGTTTGCGGGATATTTTTTCTTCATCATTTAGCCCCTACCTCTAAAGGTGGAGATTTCTTTTTTTTTTTGGTTAAGAGTGCATGTTATTACTTTAATTTGATTGCTTTTATCCTAAGTCTAGAAACGGAGGCTTCGCCTTAGCCGTGGCTAAATCTATATATATAGTATACTCTCTTTATTAGAAGTAGATCTGATATCTTTTACAACATAAACTTTCGCAATCAATAAATATTTAGTTTTACGGAGAATGGCTCAGCACACTTACTAAAATTATGTAAGTATACTCGACTTTTTACTTTTTGGCACGAAAAAAAGAGTCATGTAAACTACTTGTCAGTTGTGGTGCCTGGCTAGCCGTGTTACGAAAAAAAACTCTCAGGATTGCCAAAGTTTCAGTCACAACAAGTACGTGAATGATTCAAGAAATCAAGAAATAGAATGAACAACTACAGAATACAGGGCCACTCAGACTCAAGTCCACCTTGTCGAAAGGCTTTTTAAAAAATCAAGCTTAAGCTTAGCTTAAATCTCCTTGCATACATCGGTGATTATTTTGGCAAACTTTCAAATAGGCTACTGTTACGGCACCTGCGAAAGATCCAACGTGTTTATCTGTGAGATTTTCGCGTAAAGTCCGAACGATATACATTTTGCGCTGGGATTGGAACTTTTTTTATCGAGCAAAGCCTCGGCGAGGCTCAGACAAACATGGCGAGCAACTTAGCTTCATATATTATTCCGTGTAAGGACACGCGAGACCAATCATAGGCGTGCTGCCTTCTGATTGGGCAGAAAAACACAAAGTTTTCTTGCACCAATCAGAAGCCAGAACGGACTTTTCTCCCCCTTCCTTACTTTTCTTCGCGCCGTTTTTTTCCCGCCCGTTTAGACTTTCCCTCGCCCCCACTATCTGCCCCTGGGTCTCCGAGGATGAATTTTAACCAGAGCATATATATATACTGTAAATGAGAAATCGAAGAAAAAAAGGTAAAACCCCTTATTTAGAATAGGCCACCGTAGCTGACAGCTTAGCTAAGAAAACTCTATCATAATTATAGTGTACGTTATAGTGAGCCTTATAGCTGAGCAATTGTTGTTATTGCTAGTGTCACTGAAATACTTTTTATGTCTCTAGATACCGACAACCTCACCTTATGCTGGTTTTCCATATCCCTCAACTGTTTCGTCAAAGCGATGAATGATGGTCTCACTTTTGGCTCATTTTGCCAACAGTTCATCATGATTTGATACCTGAGAGCATAGAATAAAATAGTCTCCTCTTGATTTCTGTTCTTAAGAAGTCAAGACCCTTTTAATAACAAAATAGATCCCTCGTAATATCTATTGTTGCTTCTAAATGTACGGAAAAAATAAGGATAATTGAATTAAAAAAAGGTAGTATTACAATTTGTCATCCACGTGCTGCGGCTTTGGCATCCTGTATCCTTCTTGAAGTAAACTAGCAATTTTCTTGCCATCCATTCGCGGATACGGAGAACCACCTGAAAATAATTAAAGAAATTCCAACAAACTACGTTTCAACAGCCTGTTGCAAATTAAAAGAAAACTTCCTCGGCGCAGGCAATTATCGTTAATCAGAAAGAAAAAACTTACCTACAGTGAAAATCTCATAAAGAACAACGCCATAGCTCCAACTGCAAATAAAAAGGAAGCGTTGATTTGTTAAATAGACAAAGCAAGAACTACTCAAAAATCTTCAACCGTATTTCCAGACAATTTCTAGCGGAGCTCTGGCGCGAAGCGCGCCTGCGGAGCACCATGGGCAAGTAAATCTACCCATTCCAGAAAATTTGGTAACCACGTGACCGTACACCGCCCGCCCGCCCGCTGCCCGTCCGTCCGCACCACAGGGCAACCAATGTTTAATCTCACACTTTCTAGCTAGTTTGGGAGCACAGGAAGGCTGATATTGCACACATGTTGCACATCAATGTTGTGGTTTATTGACAGCTGTCAAAACAGGGTATCCGCTGACCAGTGTCACCTGACTGTATCGCGGGCTCAGAGTATCGAGTATCTTTTTGAAGTTATCCGCTGACAAGTTACTAGTTTTCAAATGATTGCAGGCTCAAGTTTAATTTTTTTTAATTCATATGAGATATGTTGTGTTTTGTATGTGCCGCACAATTAAAATTTTGATTTCAAACTGACCTCGGAAGCTAAGATTCAGCCAGTTTTTACAGGCAGGGAAGACATGCCAGTTGCTTTTGACTTTTCTCATCAAGGTCACGCGTTGATCACGCTCTACGTCCAATTTTTATGCTCTGATTGGTCAAAATTTGACTGGTGAGTTCATGCGGAAAATTTATGCAGCATCTTGAATCTTGTTTACTTTGACAGCTGAAGCTGACAGAGTTTTGTGTCAACTTGTGATGTTTTTAACTGTCTTTTTCCACTGAACATTGTAGAAAATGAAATTCAGCTGCTATCAAGAGTCTTCTGCTATTCATGGTTAGTTTGTTTATCGGGTTTTTGGTTGAGAAATCCGATTTCGGCTGGCATCGTTTTCGTTTTTCACCTTGCTTTATGCGTAAGAGGGTTGAAAAGTCTGAAGCGATTTGGGCCTTACTTGATAATTTTCAGTGCATCTCGAAGGGTAAGCCTGAGTAATTATTTTATTTGATGTTTGTTTTTCATATCTAATTCAATGAATTTGAAGTATGAAATAATTCATTTTTGAACTGCGGTTGTAGATGAAAGTGAAGAATGATCATCGCAGTAAATTTTCCAATTTAAGCAATTGGAAAGAAGAAGCCTGAAAAAATCAGAGCTTCAACGGGATTCGAGCCAGTGACCTCCGCGTTACCGGTGCGTTGCTCACTCCTCACGGGAGATATGAACTCAATAAATTGACCTCGCTCCCAATGTGTGGCTTCATAGCTCAGTTGGTTTCGTGAATGAAAATTGTTGTCTCTGTATATGTTTCACCGAATTATTTTCCTTTTATTGATTGTTAGTAGTCTTTTTTGCAATTTTCATCGCTGTTGTGCCGTTTGTTTTCAGTCGCTCATGAACATAGCTTGCAGGAGTAGTCAAAATGCCGCGCGTATCAAACGCTTTTGAAGATTACACTTCGTTATAAAGCCATTATGTTGAAGCGTATAACTGTGTTAATCTTAATTTAAACCGTCGACTTTGGCGCTTGTCAAAAGTGAGAACCGGCTCGCCGTATAGGTGATTTTGGAAATTTTTTTAACGGTTTCCCTAACGCGTGCTTCGATCGTCCTGAATATTGAATGAGTGCAATTTGAATTGCAAAATTGTGAAATACTGCACTCTGTCCGAGGTCTGTATGATAAAAACAGCGCCTCGTGGTACTATTTCAACTCAGATGTGATGTATAAAAAGTATGAAAAGGTTGGTTTACACGTCCCCAGACTTGCTGGCAAGATTTTGTAAAGTAAACTTATCGAACGCAAAAAATTCGGCCTGATTTGTTTCCTAATGTACTGTGATCAAGAACCATTATGGCTATGCTATTTTTTTAGGTGTACATATAAGGCTATCAAGTCGATGTAAGATTAATTTCACTCTTAGCTTGGACTGTTTGCAAATTATTTTTCTCTAAAATTACTTAGCCTTTCCGTCAAAAGTCACATGAATGTGCTCTAAAGTTAATGATTTGTGGAATACAAATTTACAATTGTTTGATTTAAATTATAAATTCGAGTTAGTAGGAGCTTCGCTTTTAGCCCTGGCTAAATCTATATATTATTTACTCACACGTCACTCTCAGTGGTATAAGTGTTAAACATCAGCGCTTCATATGCAGTCCACTTGACGGGCAGACGTCCCTGGTGGTTAACAATGAGACGCAGAACGAGTGAAAAATACAGCAGTCTTTGAAATTATTTTCGAGATTTAAACTGTTACGTCACATATAACTCTGATGAGCCCCATTTAGAGGGCAACCTACTTTCGCAGGGAAGTGTGTTAAAGAGGATGGTAACCGTCATTATCAAGCAAACAAGTATAAAATAGGCAGGTTTTAGAATGAAATGTTCGAAATCCGTATGGCTGACTTAATGCGAGACAAATAAGATGAATAATATAATGCAATTCCTTGTTTTCAGATACCTTCGTCTTTCTTTCATAAATGTTTTCCTGTTGGACATCCCTGGCCATTCCAAAGTCAGTCACTTTACATGTTTCCCTTTCTCCAACCAACACGTTACGAGCTGCAAGATCTCGGTGAATGATCTGTAATATAAAATCGATGAAATTGGTACTTCCGGGATCTAATTGAATTTAGGGCAAAATTCGATCATTTGACCCTCTCCTGGACATCTGGCATATTAATTCCTCAGTAATTCATTGGTTCATTTATTAATAAATACACTCGCAAATGTCTCAATTAGCATAGTTGGCATGGTTTACTGCTTATTTCGCACAGGAATTTTAATTAATACATCGACGTAGATGATTTTTTTCATAGTATTTCCTGGACTCACAATTCATTATCTAAACGTACTCAGATCCTTTGACTTACAGATCTTGATGACAAGTAACTCATTCCATCAGCAATTTGCCAAGCAAACTTCATCAGTTGCTCTGACGTCAGGCTTGTCTGAGGCTTGATATCCGGGTCTTTGAAATAAGTATCATTGAGTCCACGGCTTTTTCTCAGGTAACCCAAGAGATCTCCATACGGGACATACTCGATCAAAACCAACAACGGCTCTAGAAAATGAGTCAATAAAAAGTAACTTTTACACTATGCGGGTTTTTCTATAATACCAGCAATAATATAGAAACTGAAACTGGTCTTTGAAATAGTTTTACATTAACTGTTAACTTCTAAAGTTGACTACGTTCAAATACGTTCATCATTAATCATATATTTTACCAGTTTCGGTAACACATCCCAGAAGTCGTATGACGTGTGGATGAGGTTTCAGCGTCTTCATTACTTCGAGTTCAGATAACAGATCTCCTCTGTCAGACTCAGGAGCAGAAGCTAAAAATACACGAGCAAATCTGAGCGATACGAGCGTTACTATTTATTGAGATGACCACTGCTTCATATTCATAAGTTTTTAATAATGTTTTTTTTTTATAATTTTAAATGAAAAATCAGCGGGGAAACTCAATTTTCCTTTATTACTTGTTTTTCTCTCACTAATGACAAATAACTTGTTTTAAAACGTTAAAATGTTCAACTCCACATGAATCCTCCAATAAACACATTTATTTAATTAGCATTTATTCAGCCACAAAAGCTATGTGCGGATTACCTTTAAGCATTTTGACAGCAACTGGAGTGTTCGCTGGCCTCCCCCGAAGATTTTTTGCGGTTCCCTTGGCAACCTGACCAAAGACACCTTTACCGATAACCTTTTCTATAGTTACATCGTTTCGTGGAATTTCCCAAGAGCGGGTGGATGGATGAAGAGGCGCGTAATCAGTTCCTAGGGATGAACATTCCACTTGCGGGATACCGAGTGTCACTTCTTCTTTGCGCTTGCTTTCAAATGCAGTTAGCTCTTTTAGGTCCATGTATTCAGTCTTACATTGACGAGAATGAGATGGTTGGACCTCATCCATTGCTAACTCATTCTGAAAGTGTTAAAACAGTATCATCAATCTTTCAGTTGATTAAAACACGAATCCAAAACACAAAACAAAGTTCAATGCCTGTGAATCATTTTGTGATGTTTTTCATGCTAGGTCACATATTACTTAACTCTACAACAATGGCTTATCGCAATAGATTCCAAGACCAATGACAGATGAAAAAAAATGAGGTAAGCTTACGTCATAAACCTCTGCATCGTCGCGTGGCAACGCATATGGTCTGAGAATAAGAAAAGAACCAATAGTAATCATCAAGCTTTTTTTACTTTATTTACAATTAATTCAAATGATTGTGCAGTTTGGTAGAATTCGTCTCGCAAGGTATTCAAAATGTAGCTACAGCTGTTATTTTCTTTGCAGCCGTGTTTACCTTCACTGTGTGCGACAACATTATGTCACTACGCACACAGTTGTCGTTCTTCTTGTTTCTTGTTTATTCATTCGCTCCTCTTTTCTCACTCATTGCTATTATTAAATCAAATTGCACTTAAATTGTGCTATTATTTTAAGTGCTAAGAAATCCCTGCAAATTCCTTTCAAGTACAAACTTCTATTTCAAAAGGAATGTGAGAAAAACCAGAGATCAAACAAGGTTTTATAGGCCCGAGGAAGGGATCATAGCTTTTGTTTGTAAGACATTTTAATTAAAATTATTGCAAGCTTAAAGAGCTCTACAAATTTGCTTCAACCAATCGGAGGAACTACACAGATCTGGGTAATGACACAACATCAGTATGGAATTAGTACGGTCGTTCCTCAGGCCTCATTTTGCGGGGAAACCAGTGGTAGTGTAGTGAAATGTCGGCTGTTTTCAACAACTTCAACAGACTATTTCCCCTGTTCAAGCTTTAAAAGTAACACTCATACCTTTTCTGGCCTCTCGATCCTACAAAAAAGGGCAACCACATTTTAATATCAAAATCTATTTATTTATGTATTTATTTATTTGTTTATTTACTTCTCTACTCTTTCTTTCTATTGAATGTTACATCCACTACTGGATAAGGATGATAAACTTTTGTAACCACTCACCTCGTTTAGTTTTTACCTTCCTGAATATATTGACCTAATGTATGCAAATAACTCAATTTTTACAGCGTTGAATTTTATTTGCTTGGAGATGCATGTATTTACGGCATTTCCAATCGTCAGTTTTATACTATATTTATAAGTAGAGCTACAAAGTACATTGCAAGTTCCACATCATGAGCGAACATTTTTGAAAATGTTTTTACTTTAAGTAAAATGGGAAACTTTTTATATTACCTCTTTTGTGCTGCCAAATTATTACGACAATAAGAAGGATGATAACGAATATGAGAACTCCAGTAACTACTTTCCAAATGACCTCATTACACTGACAGCGTTCAGTTTCTGGAAAGAGAAGTAGGGATGAAAGTGGAAACCAAGAAATCGCACGACCCTAAGGAATACTTAGGACGTCGCGTAGAATCGGTTGACCTGCACCGTTCTAAACCTCTTATTTCATTGGTCCCCTTTAAGGGACGAGTCATAATTTAAGTTGGAGGGGGGGGGGGGGGGNTAGGATTCCTACTGAGCAGCATGATGCTTGAGTATTAAGGAACCTAATTTTGATTCAGTTTTACACAAAGTCCTATATTGTGTAATACTAAGACAATTTAATCAGCATTTTGACAAAAAGATTTAATGCTCAATTAGTAGGTGCATCAACACAACATCCATTATTGTGTAACACTGAAACAATTTCATCGGCATTTTAACAAATGATTACATGCATTAAGTCATGTTATGCAATCTCACTATCCGAATCATTATTTGTAGGATGAGGTTGATGTGGACTCACTGTCTGTGTCACTGTCAAGTTTTTTGCTATTAGAGCATGTACTGCTCATAGAAAAAGCAGTAAGCTTTGGCTGATTATCTTCTGTCTTCCTTGAAGCGTTCCTGTCGGCCTCTAACCTTTCGATGGCTTGTCTTATCTCAATTATAACACAATCACTGATAAATCCTTGCTCTATAAGCTGTTTGAAAGGCTCTAGGTGAAATCTCTTTCTCAGTTAAGTGTGAGGTGCTTCTCTGTTGTTAGTTGGCACATTCAGAAGTTACAGTGAGTAAGAACGGTAAAGTAGAGAAAATGTTATTTGTTATTACCATTTCGGTATTATGTAAGAATGGGGGGCCCTTAAATCTTTTAACATGATTGAAGGGGGGGGGTACCTTAAAAACATGGGTGCTAATACTAGGGGTCTGGAAATATTTTGGGATAAAGAAGAATTTCTCCTCCAACCCCCTCTCCAACTTAAATTATGACTGGTCCCTAATCTGCACTTCCATTGTTTTTCAGGGATAGGGGTATTGTATTAAACAGGCTAGAGCCGCATTCGAGCCAGGACTTGGTCTTGAAAATATGGCGGAATAATAGGACTAAAGCGACTTTAAGAGTTTTTTGCTCTCGGATAGCGAGTTACTCTTAGCCAATTATCAAAGGGTACCACCGGGATATAAATTTCAAGAAACTTCCAATTCAGGATCTTACCTTTGATTAATACCAGCTTATCGGATTTCACTGGGTTTTAGGGCAAAAACACAACCAAAAATTCGCCATCTGTTTATGGATTTTCGCGCGCGTAGACTTTCACGGAAATCTTAAAACCAAATTTTGCAGAAATTACGAAGGATACCACCTGAAATCGTGACATCTCTCGTCTTCCTTTAAAACCACCAAAGTCTTTTAAACGAAGGAATACGATAGAACCTGGGTTTTTGATTTCGTTTCAATTTGACCTGAAACCGTGAGGGGTAGACAGGGCGAAGGAAATTTCCAGAAAACGTCTTGGACGCCAAAATATTTTCTCCGCGACTCGACCGCCATCTTTCATATTTCCCAAATTTGTTTCCAGTAGTATTTGACCGTTTTGTTTTTTTTTCCTGGTGTATGCTTCATTTAGAAGTCTTACGGCAAAAACGGCAAAATACTAACCCCTACAAGGACGGGAAATGTGTTGTTGAACTCAATGCAATGGACTGCGGGAATTCTACGCGATGAGTAACTTTATTGCTTCGCTGTCTGTATGGTTGTAGCTCATTTCAAGAGCAATAAATTATAAAATGTCCTCAAATTGATTTTTGCTTCCTTCTTAAGAATTTGTCAATTTGCCAAGATCGCCTGCACGAAAAATGTGATTCGCACCAAATTTACTTTGTGCAAATTTGATGCAAAAAAAGTGCAAACTACGATTAAATCAAGAGCAAAGATGGTAAAAACCGCATTTGCTAATGCGGTATTTACCATCTTTGCCGTTGAGTTCCCTCCAGTTTGCACTTTGTTGCACCATATTTACCCCTCTGTATCTCAATCTAAATGATAAACATTAGACCCTCTCTTAACGGTTCCATTATACGACCGACATTTTCCTTTCTCGTTTTTTAGAATCTAAGGCTGTCCCGACAGTATCCGTTTTAGAAAGAGTTGACTAGTGTATATACATGCACACAACCCACCTGCTGGAGGAGAAGGCACTGCGGATGAAGTTAGTGAAATGGTAGATGATAAAGAACTGGGAGCGGCAGTCGTATCCTCATCTAAAATCTTTAAGCAGCATACACTGAACGGACCAATGGTTCCCATTATCAACGCGTCCGTTAGTACAGCAAGCCCTTCGTTTGTAGTAACAGGAGTTTTAAAATATAGTATCAACGACACGATTACACTGCCTTCCCTAAAAAAAATGACAAAAAAGATAAACCCAATGACTGGGCAGCAGTAAGATGGTGGCATTATATAGTCGCCTTACCAGTCGTTCCAGTTTTAAAAGTTACGTATTATAAAACTACCAAGAATACGTACGTTTTCCGACATTTTACACAACATTATGGTTCATAATACTAACCCAAGTTTGTTCACTTCTGCTTTGTCAAAGATGGAGTAATTTTTGTACTTCTTGTTTACCTGAAAGGTATAAATTTAAAAGAGATGGCTGCTTAAAAATATTGTCTGTTGTTTTTGTGGTTTTTGTTAGTTGGTTTCCATCAGAGGAGATCTGGAAGAATTAACCATAGGGCTGGTGTTACGTTTGAACAGACCAGGAACATTTTAGCAATAGACCACACTTTCTGTGGGTTTACCGGCGTGATAACCCACGCGGGATGTTGGGAGAACACAAGAAAAGCTTGTAAATCACGAGCCGAAGGCGAGTGATTTATAAGCTTTTCGAGTGTTCTCCCAACATCCCAAGTGGGTAATCACGCCGGTAAACCCATAGAAAGTGTGGTCTATTGCTTTTATAAAATAACTTTTAGTAGAATGGAGTCTTTTAGGTAAAAAATATGGTTCTAGTACCGTGATCAAGTCACGTCTTCTCTCTAAAGTCATCATAAGCCAATCATAACTCACGATTTAATAGCGTTGAACTTTCTCAAAACTCAGAAAACTCAGTTCAGTCAAACAACAAACAGCAGCACTTCAAAACACGAGTTTTTGCACTCATTACATGATAACTTATGAAAGCTGTTTTACAGGAAAAGTCAACACAAATTCATGCGAACGTAGAATGAAAGAATACGTTCATGGTTTGTTTACTACAGAAGTAGAAATTAATTGAACATCAGACTGTACGCAGCTGTATTTTGTTGAGTCGATCCGTAAGAATTTCATTGTTACAGACGGAACTGACAGCTTTTGTAATGGAGGACTTCATTCACTTTTTACAAGCCGCAGTGGTTTAAGATCTGTTTTCTGGACTTTATAATGATCAAGAAATGCTGCGGTAACGACGTGGCTGCATTTGCGAAGTTGTCGCATGTAACTTTATATGCACGTACAACGACCGATGGAAATATGTCAGTGGTCAAAGGTTTCTTTGCCGTAGCCACATATTGGCGTTAATATTTGTCGATTCGTGAAGTCAGGTGGTTTGAGGTAGGTTATGGCATCGATACCACCGAATAATTTGTGCAAATCTTGGAAAAAAACCAGCCGGAAACTCTGACTTCTTTCATCATCGTTGGCAGCTTGTTTACAATCTACAGCGGCCGATTTTGTACCATATCTTGATCAGAGATCTCTTTTTGGAACAATTTCTTTCCTTAAGGAATTTAATTTTGACATAAAATAAATCAAGAATGCTTAAACTATCCGTTCTGTTGCTGGTTAAGTTTTCCTAGAGACTTTCTACACCAGAAATTCACACAGTTGTTGTCTTTCACTGCGATTTGGCATCGTCGTGAAATGTAAACTACTCTCCCGCTTTGTACTTTATTTCTTCTAAAGCTATGGCAGTAGTAAAATGTGGAAACCAACGCTTTTGATATTAAGAAGGGCAGGGTAAGTAACTCGTTCTGTTTTTTAGCCTTTCTAAAACCATTGTTTGCAGATCAATAGCCGGTTTTGTTTATGGCTCGTGGTCCGGATGCCTTTTTCTATGGGTTTACTGGTACAATAAACCATAGGTTTTTGACCATTCAGATCACGCGTACTATCTCAGTTATTTTATAATGCTAAATAAACAATAATGTCATGTGAAAGTACTGCCAAAGAAGTTTTATTTGAATGGTCACACGGTAGGATTTCGTCCAGACTCAAAAGTTGGAGTGACAGATACTTCTCCCCATAACCTGGTCTAAGAGTGGACGGGTTAAGGATTGATGTATTATCATCATTACATTATCATATATGTATTATATGTATAATATCATAGGTGACGAATTACTCGTTAATTTTGGCTCAAAAATCAGCCTTATTTATAATTTCACACGTGAAATTTCAAAATTGCCATGGCAACCTTCTGTACGTCCCGGTACCAAGATGGTGACAAAGTTTTAAAATGTTAATATGTAGTTTTAGCAAGGGCTAAAGGCAAAGTTCTCGATGATATTTATAGTTTGCTCAAACAAAATATAGACTCGTGTAAAGCTATGCGGCGAAGGTAACGAGAACGGTGAAAAAACAACAATAGGTCTAAGTAGCAAAATTGAACTTTCAACGTGCAGCACACTTTTTTGAACATTTCCTTGCGGTTGTTTTGCACGACTACAACGTGAAACTTCCAGAAACTTCCTAGTTACACCTTTTATGGAGGAAATTTCGCACGTGTTCTTGTTCACTTTTTTTTCGTTGTTGCTCATTTTCACTTTGATGGCCGCTAGCATTTGTAATTTTCTGACCGCCCTACAAAATGTTTTTGTTGTTCTTCCAACAAAAAATGTCTCCTTTGTTTTTTATCTTTCGCTCTAGATCTCTGTCGCTCTTTTTCTCGTTGAGCTTCGCTGGCCTGTCACCTACTCTCTCATTTTCTGATCTCTGTCTTTCTCTTGCTCTATATTCCAAATTTGTGGGCATGATAATAATTCTAAGCTCAATACTTTAGACAACACGGATACGGAAACAATCATTTCCGCTTTCCGTTTTCGCCTTTATTGACTCTTTAGTTGTCTCTGGTTCATAAGACGCGAGCGGATATGCAATTTCCCGCCAAAATAACCTCGAGTTGATTTGGGTTGCCATTCCTGTTGATTGAGTTATGTTACATTGGTATGCCTGTGGTACGGACGAACTACCAGAAAATTACTACGTTTTTTGAGATATGGGGCTAAGCTCGCTTGCGCTTGCAGCTCCGCTATGAATAAAGATGTCAGGGTTTTTAAAGACGCTTTAGAAACTCTAAACACACGAAGAACACATCAAGAAGGATTTTAACAGGTATTTTATCGAAAAACTCTAAAAATTCCCAACTTAAGCTAAAATTTAAGCTCTAAACTTTTGAGAGAGTGTAGTTCTTGATCGATACGATCCAGGATAAACATGTCAAAAATTCTCGATTACTAACGTAATTCGTTCCCCATGACCTGAACAAACCTGCGGTTTGTTCAAATACTAATACGTTTCCTCACCCAAGGAATCGGGAAATTAATACAATTTGTACAAAACTACCGTGAAATTATATCCTTATTTCACTCGTCACCATTTGATTACACATATTTACTGAGACGTTTGCACCTGCTATGTTTCTGGTAATTAGAGTTTATTCTAATAAAGTATTAATTAAATAACAAAATAATATAAAACTACCTCCACAACAAATTTGTTTACAAAGGCTTTTGCGAGTGTACTGTTCAGATTGTTGTAATCTGGCTGGTACACTATCTTCGCTCCATTAAACCTCTCCAAGGTAAGTTCCAGTGGAATTTCCCGTCCTTTGAGTAAAAACAAAACATTTTCATTACATAAATGTGTAATACTACAAGTACAATACAGTGCCGAGTACTTTACAGGACATACATCGGTGCAGTATAACAAGCTTCATTAAAGAAACAAAGCCTACTTCTCCCTGTTTTCCAGTCTCGTTACCAGGACCCTCTCATACTTTTCCCATGGGGCGAGAGACAGAAACGACTTAATACACCCTTCCAACGTGATCAAATTTTTCATGATAGATGAGAAGAAGTGTCTATGTAGGATTACATGCGATAGAAAATGGACACATTTAACTTTTCTTTTTTATCCTTTAATATCTTAAAAATAGTGATCATGATAAAACCTACGTGTAATCTCAATCAAGACTCTGCGCTTATCAAATCCCAGTATATTTGTTGCTGTGCACGTGTATGTGTAGTTTCTGCCGTCATGGTCATCTAAATTTTGAACACTCAGAAACCTGCCATGGGTCTCAATTCCACCAGCTACGTTTGTCCAGACATACGACGAAGGTGGGTTTGCTTCTGCTAAGCATTCTATGGTAAGCCTCTTTGAATGCTCTGCTTGCATAGTTGAAAAGTTAGGTTTGACGATTTTAGGGCCGACTAGCCAGTGTCGAGGTAAGAAGGAGATGAAAAAAATAAGTAATAAAAACTGACTGTATTGATGATTTTACGGTGGATTTTACATTCTCTAATAATAATAATAATAATAATAATAATAATAATAATAAATACAAAGATAATAAAACAAATAATGGTGAGGATGAAAATGATCAAACACATACGCAATAGACTATGTGAATATATTCAGTTGCGCAAGAATTGTAAATAAAGACTGTTGAAAGATACCGCTCTTCTCAGTTATTTCAATACCTGGAGTTTTAGTCCAGCGTGGGTTTGACCGCGGTCTTCCTTTCGTCAGGCCAGTGCTCATCCAATTGAATTAGTGGGCAGCAGTCATTTTATAGTGCTGCGTAGAATTGTTGCCTCCATTTTATCAGTTTTACTCGTTTTCTCACTGAACAAATGGTGTGGGAGCAGTAATACATAGTGAAAAGTGCATGTTTTATAATGATTAAAATTCCCCAACCTGACTGTATTGATGATTTTACGGTGGATTTTACATTCTTTAATAATAATAATAATAATAATAATAATAATAATAATAATAATAATAATAATAAATGCAAAGATAATAAAACAAATAATGGTGAGAATGATAATGATCAAACACATACGCAAAAGACTATGTGAATATATTCAGTTGCGCCTTAGAATATTACTAAATGAATTTAAGAATTAGTATGTGTCATCAAATGGTGACGAGTGAAATTAGGGAATAATTTCACGCGCGTTTTGTCCAAATCCTAATAATTTCCCGAGCCTTCAGGCGAGGGA
>CALNXI010001739.1:68433-74969 GCA_942486025.1 Porites evermanni
CTTCTAATTCTCGCCCATGACACGACTGGCGGAGGAGTACCAGATGCATTACAAGACAGATTCAAGTTACCACCTTCAGTTATTGTCTTGTTTTGCAAGGCCTGGATGGTTGGAGGCACTGTAAAAATAATTATTATTCATTCAAAATATTTCGCCATTTCTGGTTGGCTTAAATCGCCCGGTTGATTTTCTCATAACCTGCGCGCTGACCATAAACCAAGTCGACCGATGCAGTGAAAAAACAGCTGTTTTGAGCAAGAAAATCGACCACAACCTGCAACCAGTATTTACAAGCCGAAAAATTGATAACAATCTTAAAATGGATGAGCCCAAACTACCTTTAATTAACTAACAATGCCTGGTGTATAATTACCAATGTGACCTTTGCGATGCAAGATATGTTGGCCACACTTGCCGGAATTTACATCAACACATTGATGAACACCATCGCTTGGCACCCTCGCTTTGCACTTTAAAAAGAACGACCGCGGCCTAAACAACATAGTCGACCTTAGCAGCAACTTCTCTAAACTTACGATGCTCATGCTTAATGGAAATATTTGACCGTCTGATTTATGAAATGAGAGAAGAAACAAAGCTTAAACAAACAATCAGATTCCATACGGGCAAAACTGTTTGTTTAACATATTTTCATTTTCTCGAGCAAACATTGGCCGTTTTCACATTAGAGACGGATTATCCGTCTGTTGGATAATTCGCGCCAGACAAATAATGCGACTTATTTTGAAAATGTAATGGTTTTAATTTTTGATGAACAATTCGCCTGACTTTATCCATCTGTTCATCCGTCAATTTTGACGGATTTTGAAGATGGATTATCCGTCTCTAGTGTGAAAACGGCCATTGTCACTCCAATGTGTATAAATTGAAGTAGAACTTTCATATTATTATCTTGTCACTTGATAACCGCCGCCCGGTTAGCTCAGTTGGGAGAGCGCCGGTCTGCTGAGCGGGAGGCCGTAGGTTCAAACCCCGGCCGGACCAACACTCAGGGTCTTTAAATAACTGAGGAGAAAGTGCTGCCTTTGTAATAAAAAGAACCCACACACTCTTCGTAAAGAGTAGGGCACGTAGTGCCCGGTGTAGTGGTCTATCTCACTTTCACACTCATGTATGGGGGCATCATCACTCATTCTTTCAGTACTTGTAAACTGCACCTTAAGCAGTCTGGCAAAGTTCCCCAACCAGTGTTGTAAATTATCCCTGAAAAGCCCTGCGGGGAGTGGATAATAAGATATTTACAATTTACAATTTACAATGATGTCATGGCGACATCCAAACGTTGAGTTAAACTCTTTTCGTTATTATTTTTCTTGACAGTTTATCATATTTACCTCCAAAAGTAATATTTACACTTGTACTGTTTGCTGTTCCCACAGTGTTGTTTGCCAGGCATTTGTATGTGAATACCCCACTGTTTGGCGGCATCCTGATCCACATTCCAGAGCTGCTTGTGTCCACAACAACATCATTTCTAAGCAACTGATAGGAAGTCACTGGTGGATTAGCAGAACCCACTGAGCAAGTGAAGTTCAAATAGCTTCCAAGACAGGTTTGGTTTGAAGTGGCATTTGTTAACAGCTTTATATTCTGTGGTTTGACTGAAAAAAGAAAACAATGGCGCATCACTCTATTTGATAAAACCTAGCCGCGTTTGACGCCCTCACGATAAGCCTTATGGGATCGATCATATCATGCAAATCAACAACCTCGTCCGCAAAGTTTTTCCCTTAAAAAATGGGTGGGGAGGGAAAAGGCCCTGGAATCGGCTGGTCACGTGTCCCCTCGTGCACCCTAAAATCCTGGGTGTAATAAATTAGCGCTTTTTTTGCGGCGTACTAACCTCACAGCGCATGATCTTGGGCGGCCTTTTATATTTCTTGGAAAACGAAGAATGGTTCAGATTGATGAATTCACGCTACTTAATTAAAAAATACAGCTAAAAGAGCCTCTACCGAAGTCAAGAAAAAAATAATAAAGTAAAACTAAGATATCTTCTAAATAAATATCTTGCCTATTTGATGTCGTGCTCGAGCAGTTTCACTTGTAAAATTTACTTATTTTGATTCTTGTCTTTTTTTTCTTTTACTTTGATATATTGTCTTTGATTAAAAAGAAGATTATTCTTGAATTTCCAGCTTATAATGCTTTTGTTTTCTTTCGAGAGGGTAGATTACAATTATATTGCATGGGGAATTCTTTGTTCTCTTTGTTTTAGCTTAACAGCCTATGTGACTGTTCTGATGGTTGTCGAGGCAGCTTCCTCGGAAAGAACACCCCCTCTGTCTCGTTGCACAATGATATTATATGACTCAGTGTCCTGGCCTTGAGTATTGCTGACAAACCACTCGCTCATTAGATCTTTGTATTTTATTCAAGTTATATTTTTATACCTCTGATACATTCCGCTCCATTCTTGCACGCTTCTCACTCATTTTAGTTCACACCAATTTTTTTCTTATGTATATTACCGCGCAAAATATTTTTCTTATCCCTGATGACGCTGTTGCTCGAGATTTAATCATTATTTTTAATTTCAGCAGTCAAAGGCCTAATTAGAACGATATTTTTCTTTCTAACGTTTATAGCTTTGATACAATGGAATTTTCCATGAAACATAAGTGCTAACTTGCTAATATTTACCAACAGAGCTTCAAGCCATGCTGTTATTGTTTAATAAAAGCGAAAGCCTAGAATGTGCCAAAGTTTTTTTTTTTCCTTTTAAGTTGGGTGCCATCCTTTTATATAGCGGAATCCATTTTAAACCTCTAAAATTATGAAAGAAGCTCTGAATAGGCACATTCCACAACAGATAAACGAATTCGCCTCGTTGGCACTTGCCGGAAGGTACCCCTAGTTTATGTGAACTAATTATTGCATGTAAATCACAAAGGAACAACTCTGCATTCGTTAAAGATCGGTGATGGCGTGTTCTTTGTCGGCAATCTCTATCGGGAAAACGAAGAAGCACTTTTCTAGGTATAATCATCCTCAAATTCTTCGCATGTGCTCTAAGTCATTACAGAGAGAAAAAAATCTACTATGCGACAGTGTCAGGCAATTTCATGCAGGCAAAACTCAGACCCAGGCTCGAGTCTACTTAATTTCGCTTTGCTCGTAGTATAATCGGGCTTTAGTGTACAAGTACTAAGTTAAAAATGAAAACCTGGATGAAAACATATAGGTGGTTTTCATTCATTCTCGGGAGACACGAATAACAATGGTGAAATGAACAAATTATTGTGGTCAAACAAAACCAATTAACGAGCGATCTTTTGCTTACCGTCCACCAGCATGGCGGCGATGGTGTAACGTGAAAACAACTATACACATACAAGATGAGAAAATTAATTTAGAGCTATGTAATCAAGTTATGAAATACGTTGAAGACAAGTAAGACATACGCAATAGGTGAAATTAAAAATAAAAAGGATTGCAAAAATATGTGGTATAAGAGTATAAGTTGTGTTATTGCCGAGGTAGACATACCGGATTTAACAAACTGATGCAAATCGTGATTATCATGCTTGATTGTGTCAAAATAATGTAATGTCTGTCAATAAATCAGAAGTGTCAAATAGAAACTGTTATTAATGCTCTGGCCTTACTTGTTTAAGCGTTGGATAGCCCCACTATCCGGTAAACTCTAGGATGGCTGTGGTATGTTCGGCCTATTCAAGTGAATTAATTTTCTAGAATCGGAACAAAAATATGAAATGAAATGCCTAAAACTAAGGCAAAACTTTCAAAAAAATGCCTTTAAGAGGAAAATAAAACAAACACCCAGAAGACTGTTGAAAAAGTAATCCTGATCTCCTAGAAATCGTTCAAAAAGTTAAACAATATGTCAGAGTGAACTAATTAGAATGGGTAACTAAGGACCCACACGATGCTATTCTAAGGGGCTTTGAATATTTTTTTATCCTGGGTGTAAGAAGCTTTTTTTAGTTTACACTGAAACCAACATCCCGGAACAAGAGCTATCAAAGATTTACTGATTATGCGTCCTAAAAATACAGCCATCGTGGTTGGATTAGTTACGCGTTTGGTCTTTCCTCCTTACTAGGGTTATGGCAGGTATGGGGAGAGCCTACTTGAAACCTGTGGTTACATTTGCAAACAGCCAATAGCGTATCTATTAATAAATTGTGCACAATATATATGCCTGTGAAGAACTTAGTTCTGAGTAAGCAATTTTGGCGATCATTTACCTGTTATGGAAATCCGTGCGTTATATGCCCAAGAACTTCCTTCAGAAAGAGAAATCTCACACTGGAACGTTGCATTCTCTCTTTCAGCCACCGTGCTTATTGTCAAAGTAGAAAATTCGTTTTTGCTTTCAATACTGAAGCGAGTACGGTAATCATTCCTGTTATATATTATAGAGTTCCCGCCAACAACAACTCCGATGTCATCTGACTGGCCTATGCCATCACTAATAATTGCATAGGTTACCACAAGGATGCTCTGTCCATCCAATAAGGTGTAATTCCATCTCAGTTGATAATTGACACTACCATTCAGCACTTCAACGACGGCAGTTTGAATGTTATCTGTTCCCTGAACCGTTTGGTTCCAAGCTGGAGGAGGAGCTGTCCATACAAACACGGCTTCTGCAATTGTTAATTAAGCAGTACGCAATGATTTCCTCTTGTCTTTTTGTGCCCAATCTTATCAACAAAAATGTTTTTTATTTAGTACGACACCAGACACAAGGGAGTTAGAGGAATTTTTACTTTTTAAAGGAGCTTTAGCAAGAACGACAAATTTTCAGGGGCATCATCCTTTTTTGTTCATTTCTTTGCCGTCGTTGCATGACTTAACGAAGCGAAACTTCCTATTTTCACGTTTTATGGTGGGCGCGAACACAAGACAACAATTGTATTTTTTCCTTTTTTTGACAGTGCATTATAATACAACTCCAGAAAAAGTTCCTCAATATTCGAGAAATCGAACGAGATGGAATAAGGGCGATAAAACTTGATACAGCGCGAATTCACTTTTTCAGTAACGTTCCGCCGTCACCGTCATGGTTGAAGACCCTTGGGCGAATTACGGTTTGTAAACACAAACATAGAAATTTCACTGACGTGCAGTGCTTTTGCAATACTTATTGATGAAGGGTCTGCAAAGGATATATTTATTCTATCTTGATACTTTATGGCAAATTTATGATGTTTTTAATAGTCTTAAGAATTTGAATTCCATGCTGTGGAAAGGAAAATTAGAACGATTTCCATTTAAATATTAAATGCAATATTAAGCATTAACCTGTTCGCAGGCTAATAACGATTGATACATGCTATTTTAAGCTTTGTCGAAAAGATATTAAAGGTGAATTGATGTAAATAATGATCGCGACGTCAAATGAGCATGGGAGATAAACTGTGCAATATTAGTCTCCCACCTTGCCAACGGCGGCCGTTGCGCGGAAGCTATGGATTAAATAAGTTTCTATTATGATTTGCATAAAGGTTTTCGCCTTCTTAACCGAAGAAAGACAAAAAGCAAAAGACAAAAACTTACCAGATACAGGAGCACATGCCAGAAATATGGTAGAAAGACAACTGATCCTGCGTATCAGAATTTCCGCCATGATTGATGCAATTGTTATCGGTCAGTAAAAAAAAAGGACCAGGACCAGGACCAGGACTGCGGACTGCAGACTGGGTATAAAACATGGACTACAATCCTCGTCACATTAGTTGGGACATTACGGATATTTTCTGCCTCCCCAGTGTTGGTTTTTGCGATTTGGTATGGCAGAAGCAAAAAATTCAACACTGGGAAACGAAGAGCACAACGTTTTGTCGCAATATGGTTGGTGCACCGGGTGTCCCAACTTAATGTGACGAGGGTTGGAATCCAGGATTGACAGACAGAAATTGTCATTATAGATTGAACCCGCAAAGTAGGTCGCAGGACGCAGACTGAGGACGAGTATGTTGTTGTTAAACGCATCTTACTGAGGGATGTAATCAAATAAATTCGTAGCTATTTTAGGGATTTTAATTATATATAAGGTGGCGTATGAATAATGTAGAAGAGGAACTAAATTTTAAGAAGGCAATAACAACGACAGAAGTAGAGGAAATGGTTTTTAGAGTGTTTTATCGATAGCGTGACACGCAGACTTGCATTTTAATTTAACACTATGTCTACACGCAAAGAAGCCAAAATGTACTTCTCGTGCATGTGTGTGGAGAATGACTAAAGGAACCAGTTAAAATGGTTCTAGCCACAGTTTATCCCAGGTGTACGCGTTGCTTTGCGGAGTTATTTTTCCGGAAGAGTTTATGTATCGATCTGTCGATTTGTGTACTTGTACTTCTCGTGCATGTGTGTGGAGAATAACTAAAGGAACCAGTTAAAATGGTTCTAGCCACAGTTTATCCCAGGTGTACGCGTTGCTTTGCGGAGTTATTTTTCCGGAAGAGTTTATGTATCGATCTGTCGATTTGTGTGCGCGCATCCCGGGGGGGGGGGGGGGGGGCCCGCATAGGAGGGGGGGGGGG
>CALNXI010001739.1:75270-89780 GCA_942486025.1 Porites evermanni
GGCCCCCCCCCCCCCCCCCGGGCGCGCATGGTTATATGAAATACGGAGTCACCACACTGTGTAACCAAAATGTAATTGGTCTAAAATCAAACGTCGTTACGAGAAAAAAAAACATTATTGATTTCAGGTATTTTTTAAGCTTTTTACGGGTTGTCCCAAAAGTTCGTTCCTCTACTTTATAAGTCTGCATTTCAGTATGATTGGACTTGGTAAACAAATCATTTAAACAAAAGTTGTGTCTTTTAAACTCATTCACTATATATTTTCATACTTGCTGTGCCATCTTTTGACTCGAAGATTCGATTTCTGTACTTCCGCCCCAAAGGTGCGCGTACGCGAGTATAGTTTCCAGCCATATTTTTTTTGTATTTGAAAGCCCGAATTTCTCGAACTCCTTCCTTGTCTTTTGTGAATATCGCGAAAGATAAACCCTCTTAACGCAAAAACGTTCAGCTACGTGCGAGCATAAGCATGTATGTATACTTCGATTTACTGGCTTGTAGAAACTGCTAAAAAACTGGAAAATTCCGAATGTTTGGTGGTAAAATGATCGTGGAGAAATTAAGGTTTTAAAGGCAAAAGACGAAGGGAAAGACAAAAAGTCCTGAATAAAGCAGCTAAAATAGGTATAAAGAAGGCTAGATACAAAATAGGAGACTCGACGAGAAAGCTGTCCCATTGCTAGCAAACCAAGTAGTCATGCTTCAGCAAAATTAACCCCGTCGGTGGATAGGTAAGGAAAGTTTAGGGATAGGTAAGGACAGTTTAGGAATAGTCTATGACGTCACCCATTGTTATAGCCTAGGGGAAAAATGCGTTCCTCTATACTAATGAGGGTCTTCGTGCATAATTATTCGGTATAGGGTTACTAATGAACGTCTCTCTGCTTTAATAGAAACAATAGACTTGCCTAGACTTGCCCGGGCTCTTATAACCCTGATTGGCTCATGTAGAATCCATTAGGGACTGGTCAAAAAGTATAGGGGGGAGGGGTGGGCCGGAGCAGAGAGGGGGTGGGTCATGAGGTTTTGAGCCTTGTGCAAGGGGTGGGTCGTGCAATTTTCAGCTACCCTTAGGGGGTGGGTCACCCTATTTTTTACTAACTACTAACGAGATAGTTGACTACACTTGTTATATAAAACACAGCCAGCTGGAATTATTGCTAAAATACTCACAAACCTGTTGTCGAGAAAATACAAAGGTTGACAGGCCGCACATCTATACGGGCGTGGAACCCTCTGTCAACCTTTTTTTTTTTCGGCTCTAACGAGCATGTCCTTTAACGATTTTCCTTTTTTGTAAGGAAATGATTGGTGGTTCTTTTAAAATTTATTGACGTTATAGTTGCTTTTGTATAAGATTCCATTTTTTCATTCAAGCTTCCTTAATAGTAGACACTGAGGGCTGGTATTGTGTCACAAATGGCAATATTTCTTTTTCCTCCTTGTTGTTTTGTTTTAGGAGTTTAGACTCCCTTTTGTGAATTTTATTTCTGATAGTAGGTTTTCTATCAAAGATAGGGGGCACCCAACGAGAATTTGTATTTAAACAGTAGATATAGGCATATTTTTATCCCCTAAAAATGTTTCATCTGTTCGGATCTCCTAGCTGAAAGTCTAGTGATACGAAAAAAGCTAGAAAAAAGGCTCCCGAAAATTCTAGGTGACCTTGGGGTAAAAATCCCTTAAAAATGGGCAATAATATTATACAATTTTTTAAAATGTTCGAAAATCCTAGGAGGGGCAGACAAGCAAGAAATTTTACAACAAAGGTTCCAAAAATTCTAGATCTCAAATCGTCTTTCGAACAGATATTTTCCGAAAATTGACGTTGGGTGCCCCTGAAAGATTGTGGGTAGCCTCCGTCCGTCAAGCGTTTTTTTTTAATTTGAATTATTTTCCTCGAAGGTTGTTTCTGAGGAGTTTTTTCGTAGGATTCTTAAGGCTTCTGCTTTGACAAATTCTTTTGTAACATTTGGAGGGTGACACAAGGTGAAATGTGTGTATAAGAAGCTTTCCGTTTGTTTAAAATGTGTCTTTGCATCAAGGATAGATTTTTCCTTGAATCTTGTGCCTTTGTATACAACCGTGTCTAAAAACGCAGTATCAGCGTCAAAGGTTTCGGCCGTGAATTCAATAGTTAGGTGATGTAAGGTTGCTTGTTCAATGAAGGCTTCGATGTCTGGTTTACTCATGTCCCATAGGGAAAAGATATCGTGTATGTGGCATTTCCAAACTGTTGTTTTAAAGACAGTTTTGCTTAGAGTTGTTGTTTCAATATATGTCATGAAAATATTGGCAAAGGAATCAAAACTGCTGTCTTTGTGCCCATTGCAGTTCCATGGTTTTGTAGGTATTGCTTTCCACTGACGTGGAAGAAATTTTCATTGAGGATTAATCTAAGCAATTCCGGTAAGTAATGTCTAGGAATGGGTTGTCTTTGTTGAAATTTTCATGTGCTTTGTGACAGATAATTTCAATATACCCTCGTTTTGCTGTATATTTGTGTCAAGACTCATAACGTCCATTGAAACAAGAAATGTTCGGTTTTTCGTCTTTTCGCCATTCGTCTTTTCAGTGAAAGGTATGATTTCTGTGATTTTGATATTGCTTGTAGCAGTGTATCGACAAATTGTGTCAAGCACAGAACAAGATTTTATTAGCTTATTAAGGGGAAACCGAACATCCATGTTTTAACTAGGGGGTGGGTCATGCAATTTCCAACCTTGCTTTAGGGGTGGGTCAGTCATTTTTGTGTCGAAGGGAGGGGGTAGGTCATGTGTTTTTTATCAAGCACATTTCCAAATGCTCAGGCCCACCCCCCCCCCCCNGATTGTCTTTGTTGTCCCTGGGGTAGGGCATTTGACTGATCTTGTTCTCCCGGGAGAGGGGATATTTGAATCTTTCTTCGCCCGACGTGGAGATATTTGACTGCCGACTCCGACGAAAAAGACTGAGACCGAACATATGTTTGCCGCTTCTACGCTTCACGCATGCGCCATACGGTTTGAAAACTTCGGAAAGTCATGGAGGCCAATGAGAACAAGCGAAGGCTGAGTGGATTTTACTGTTTTGTCTTCAAATTTCGTTTGTTTTAGCGCGTTTTTGATCAATTGAACCTCTTAGTATACTGTGGTATCAAAGTAAACGAAAGTAAAGAGAAACCAAGTCGGTTTTTGCAAGTACAATTGATTAGTGTATGGTTCATTCGCTACAATCACTGTAAACTTATAAAACTGACTTTCTTTGTACCCTTTACTAAGAACGGTATATTTAGACTTACAAAATGTGGACTTTCTCCTAAAGGTTTATGTATTCTACGCAGTGTAACACGGATTATGGTTAAAACGTATAATTGCAGCTGTAACAGGAACATGTATCTTTGGTGATGCAGCAACGTTTATAAAAGATTGCAAAGTTTTATTTGGAGATATTTATAGAGATAGAGATATTACCATGATGAAGTGGTGGAACAAATTGACCTCAATGTTATCTTAAAAACGGCTGAAAGTGTGTGCAGTGCTCTTGGTTTCAAACTTGGCAAAACGTGGGAAGCGTACGTGACCGAATTACCAAAGCTGCGTTGGACTAGCATCTATCTCACTTTCTTGGAACTCGAAGATTATGGTGTGCTAGAAGATCCAATTCTGTATGCTATTTACTACGGACCTTGTGGACTGAAGAAGTGCAAAGATCCCAGTGCTGTGGAAATTGACAACCAAGTTGAAATGCACTGCCCTGAGAGAGTTGTGAGGAAAGATGAACAACCAATGGACCTTGACTTAATAATTAATGACATTCAAAATAAGCTTTGTTTCTAAAAATAATAAAATTTGTTTGTCTAAATTTTGAGTCAGTGTGCGTTTGTCTCTGTATTAGTCAAGATGGGGCTTTCTCTGTCTTTGCTTCGAGTCGACTTTTCTCCGTATCGCGCACAAACCAAAACATTGAAAGTGTCTTCAAGTGAAATGGAAGTGCTTCAACAAAAATTTAAAGATCTGCAGGGTTCGAGTCTAGAAAAGGTGAAAAAACTCCACTCTGAGGTCTTTTCAAAAGTAAACTGGGGACGATTGGTGGTATTTTGTGCTTCGCGGATCAGCTAGCATTAACCGAGGAGGAATGGGAACTATTATTTAATTTTCTCGTGCCCACTCTCACCCAGATTCGAGAGTAGCTATATAAGTAAACACCAAGAGAAAAGAAATCATTTGGGTTTGAACCTTCATAGCGATCATCAGCGATGGGTTGCTGTCCTCCTTCGTCCAGTTTTGGATTTGAACACATCTTTAGCAGCATTCGTTGCGCATTAGCCTGCTGTGGGGGTGGAGTGGTCGTAAAAAATTCCGAGTTCTGTGATGGAGAAAACACTGCTCAGCATTTATCGCGACCCAAATCAACCCGGCAAGTTTCGTTGGTTAGATGCTGTTTACAGAGCAGTCAAAGAGAAAGGAAAGAACAAGATATCGCGTAAAAAAGTCCGAGAATGGTTGAGTCAGCAAGATGTTTATACTCTTCACAAGCCCGCGCGAAGACGCTACAAGAGAAGCTGAGTCATCGCTCCTGGATCTTGGAATAGAGAGTACTTTACAGTCGATTCTGCGAATGGGGTACTTGGCGCTGGAGTGTTTTAGCCCAGCTGCATGGCCTAGAGGAAGCAACCTTGACTCTGCGTACAAACAAGATGGCTTCTGTGATAACCACTTTGAAATTAGCTGCGGCTGCTG
Organism: Porites evermanni; assembly: GCA_942486025.1. Taxonomy (NCBI): domain Eukaryota; kingdom Metazoa; phylum Cnidaria; class Anthozoa; order Scleractinia; family Poritidae; genus Porites; species Porites evermanni. The sequence goes on from CALNXI010001739.1 coordinate 79,994, forward strand.
AGGACACATGACAAAAAACATTCTTGGCCCGATTCAGTTTGATTCTTAAATTAACTCCATTGAGCATTAACTGGCCTTGAAAGAATATATCACTGTGAATGGGTCCCATCATATCCTCCGTATGACTCTCTTTGGTAAACTCAGAACGAGCCTTTAATCCAAGGTTTGCGTCATTGTCTGCAGTCAAAGGGTTCACTACATTCATCTTTCCAGTAGTATCTTTGTAAAACATAGCCATAGAAAGTTGACTTGTTTTAGCTTCTTCCCCGTGGTTCAGCAAAGACTCGATCATGGCACGATAGGGGTAAGTATTAGTGGATGCAGATATGAGTCGCTAATTCAAGGAAACGTCCAATTGTGAAAACAGGGAATGTAAAAGCAGGTTTACGGGTCCCACTTGTATACCGGCATCTAACGCGTTTCCGTTTGCTTTCGTGATCTTAGCTTTCACATAAAGTTGTGTTCGCGCTAAATCTAAATATTCTTCTCCGGTTCCAGATACGTTAAATTCAATACGACCAGAGTCCGTGATGTTGCTGAGAGGGTGATATTCAATCCATTGCCCTTTGCGAATAGAGGTTTGTGTCGCAGGAATAGTAAAAAGATCTGATTTAGTACACTCACGTGACTCGTGATGAACGAAGGCCATTCAAGCCTTTTTTTTAGGTTTCTTCACTTGCAGAGATGTTTTTGCTTTCTTGCCGGGAGGTCAACTGATTTTGGCTCCTTGCGCTTTCCTTTTTATAGCTTTTTTTGCCAGCTCTTGGTTTTCCCTGCAATGAATTCTGGGCAGGTAGACCGAGGGCTTGTTTAGCCTGTTTGCCGATTGCCTTTTTAATAATTTATTATCTCCATCAAGAGCATCGTGGGGAACATTGACACCCGTTTGTAAAGCTTTTTTTCCAATCACCTTAGCACCTTGTTGCAGGTGAGGCATCGCCTAGCGGAACAGACCTTTAAATATGGATCCTAAGCCATACCCTCGCTGAAATCGAGCTCCGTGAAACGCGGGTAAATTCCCACCTTTTTGCTTGGCTTGATCAACATAGTGCAGTTCATAGAACGTATGATTTGGGGCGTGGAGTTTTTTCATTTTTAAAAGTACTCAGGTTGACTCTGACGAAAATGAAGTGTTAACAACACTCTTCCAAACTCAAATGGCACAGATTCCCCTGTGTCTCCCTTTATATTGACTTCGATGGTTTCAATATCTTTCTGCTGACAGGTACATATTGAGGGCGCACAAAAGATTTACTGACCCGCTGACCAACCTCTCCTTCTACAGGAACAGTTCGAAGCAAAGGGACCAGTGCATCGCCAACATATTGTGACTGAATAAGATCACAGTAAACGAAAAGATCGTGAAAGCCGTATTCCAAATCCACTTGTCTGTCCCCCTTTGTGGTCTTTGAAATAATTTTTTTGGGATTGAACCACAGCATACAGGCCATATCATTTAGCGAGACTTCTGCGTTGTTTTTCAAATGAACCGTAACCTTTCTGCTGAGATTATCGCATGAAAACCGTACATCATCTGTATACCGATTTTGATTGTCCACTAACTCTTTCATCTTTTGAAGGACACCATCGACGGAAGAATAATGACCCGAAGCATCTCCAGGGAGTCCCAAACGCCGTGGAGTTTTTCATTTCGAACGTAAAATCGAAACTGCTGAAAATTATTCCAGCTATGCGGATAATATGGATCTCGGTCAAAGCCACTTCCCATTCGCCTGTAAGGTTTAGGGTTTGTGGTAAACTAACTCGGTACTCTGTTAATGTGTTATGAGGAAATTTATCAAGACTGCTATTGCTAGGGAGATGCAGTTGAAACTGTGTTACCTCCATCGTACCCTGTGTTGAAATGAACTTTTTAATCTGGGTATTCTTAATTTATTAGAAACTACACACCATTCATTTTATTATTTTCTTTTCTTTTATTCACTACACAAAAAACGCATAAATTACAACTTCAAAATATCACTTTATTGAACCCAAGAATCAAGTTTTGGGTCTTCGTATCATTTCCATCTCATAAGGTACTCTACTACTCCTTTACGCTTTCTCTTCCGCAAAATCTTTTCGACGCGGTACACATCATCGTTCTTAATAATTTTCTGCAATTCAGGCTCATAAAATGTTCCATCTAAGATTTCACCTGCATCATCTTTTAGTTTATAAACGGGTACTTGACGAGCCATTCGCTTGTAAACAGTAAAAATTTCTTCCGTAAAATTAGGCAAGTAAGATTTTTCAAACATTCTCTTAACTATGCTAATCCTGACGCAATCTCCGACTTGAAATTTAAATCGCACAGGCTTTTGAACATCATCTCCATACGAAGTATCCCACACTTGAGCTTCATTCGCTTTAGTCACCTGGCTCGGTTTCATTTTAATACTTCGGTAGTAGGTGTTATTGTAAGAAGATACTAACTAGGGTTATACATTGCTGATAGATAAGAGTTTTTTGGCCGTGAAATATTTGTACATCTTATTCTTAAATGTTCGGTTAAAACGATCAACCACTGAGGCTTTGAGCCCAGAGTTAACAGTAAAAAATCAATGTTGTTGTCACCCAGAAATTTCTGGAACACACGATTCAGGAACTCTGTTCTTTGATCCGTCTGCGGTTTGGTAGGTTTTCGACCACTAGAAAGGATCTTTTGAAAGGCTTTGACCAGTTCTTGACCCTGTTTTGTCTTCAAAGGTAACACAAAAGCGTACTTGCTGAAGATATCTATACAAGTCAGTAAGTATTTTTATTATATGGCTGAGTCTGTTTTCGCCATGCGATTGGTCAATTTGCGGTCCGTAACTTGCTATACGGCCAAAATTTCAAAGAAAATGCTCATTTCGGAGCTCTAAATCTCTTTACCTCGGAAAAAAGGTTGAAGTTAAGTTACAAGACGTCTATCAACCTTGAGAACTTAGATTTTGACTTTGTCCTTCAACATTTTAAGCTGTGTTTATTTGTGAATGAAGGCGATCAAGAAGCTAACTCGTAATCTTATCGAAGAGGATTCTAGTCAGTGGTTTAAACCTTTTATCGTAGAACACAGTTAAGAAGACGAAAATCGACTGGCAGAAATTCGAGTTGTTTTTCCTAAGATGAAATGAGTAATTCCTTCGACATATATGATAACAAATATGCCTGCACTCGATCATCTTGACTAGCTACTTTGTCGTTTGCAGTGTTTTTCCAAAGACCAACGAAAGAAAGATAGAAGTGACTCCGAGCCAGACACAATGTCCAGTTTTCGAAACACTCCAACGTCACATGGGCGAGTGAACACTTACAGTGCTCTTATTTTTGACCAAATATACTTTAAAATACGTCTGTAAACCCTGAGGACTGGGATGTTGACTTTGCCTTTCCAGATATTAACCTACAATCTTAGACACAAACCTTGAAACACTTTGAACATTCCCGCACCACGAATATTTCTGTACTTGCTACGTCCTTTCTCAAGTAGCTCGCGTACAGCACTCTGAAAACTGCCACCTGTTAGGTTATTCCGTGCGAGAGTATCCTCTGCAACTTCCAACCACTCTCCATTGCCGGTAGCGCTACATGGACCTTCAAGAGCTTTTTGCAGTATTTCCATCCTTGTCGTTTGTTTCCTTTTCAATTTTTCCTCTGCTTCCTCCATTTCCCATCCTACTTGTATGGCCTCGTCAACAACTTTACTTCCTCTGTTAGCGATGAATTGCGCTAAATCTTCCTTTCCCTCTTTCATTTGTCGAGAGGCTAGAGCAAGAAGCTCTAGCCTGGACTTTATTCCTTTTGCTACGACTAGCTTAGACACGTCGAAAATACTGAGACGGAGTGTCTTTCTTTTTCTGGTTTTCTTGGCTGTTCTCTTCGTTCCACCGCGTTCCGTTGTCGTCAGACTGGCCTCTTGTGTTCGAGGTGGGGCGCTGTTTACCAAATCGGGAGGATTTACAGACCGAACATACTCGGATCTTAATAATAATAATAATAATAATAATAACGGCTTAATATCAGTACATCCATGGTATGGCTCTTCGCCCGATATAAGATTAAAATAAGGAATTTAAAAGGAAAAAAAATACATAAATCTGAATTATGAATTTGTAAAAAAGCTAGGTAATAAAAAGTAAAATTAATTATACAATATATACATTATTTAATACTATGCAAGAAATTATTGCACCCTATTCAGGCAGCGCTCCCTTAAAATACATAATGTTTGCTTACTGAAGGATTTAAAATTATCATAGCATTTAACATTGGATGGCAGAGAATTGAAGAGGGCTACCGCGCTATACTGAAAAGTGTCCGACGCATAGGGAATAACTAGATTTATGGTACTTGATGACCGTAAATTTCTAGCATGCCTTACTTGCTCAAGCTGAAGGTTTCTGGGCCAGTCATGAGAGTATATAGCTTTGTGCGCGGCCTTTAGAACGTGCCATTCTCTACGTTCTTTCATAGGCAACCAGCCTAACTTAAGGATAGAGTCAATATTGTTCACATAGCGTCCAAAAACAAAACTGGCTGTTGCAAACTGGATGCGCTGTAACCTTTTTAAAAGGCAATCAGTTTTATTGGATAGAATATTATATCATTAAAGTCTAGGCGAGATAGAACCAGACATTCAACTAAATGTTTCTAAGATGGTAGTTTGTAAAGTTCTTGATTTTCCTCAGCGCAGCTAGGGCACCATCACAAGATGAGGCGAGATGCTTAATCTGATCATCCCACTTCAAGGTGTCAGTCATGTGAACCCCAAGTAATTCAGTAGTGAACACACTCGAGGGGTTTATCTCCTACAGATAAATGTATAGGACGTTCAGCTAGAAAATGGTAAGACGACATCTGAGGAGTTAAGAACAACATACACTTGGTCTTTGCACGGTTCAGCGCCAAGTTGGAGTCCTGGGACCAGTTTGTGATACTTACAAGAGTCTCATTCATGTCCACAGCTCTTGAGTCTAACTCCTTGACATTAAAATGGCTGTACAGTGAGGTTTCGTCCGCATACTGGACGCATTCCATCGATGGTTGAGTGACCTCGTGTAGATCTGATACAAACAAGTTAAAAATCATCGGTCCCAGGAAGGATCCCTGTGGAACGCTAAACTGAGCTGACTGGTACGAGGACTTCCTATCGTCGATCTGCACGAACTGAGAGTGGCCAGATAGATAGCTCAAGAGCCACTTGAGAAAGGGTTTTGATAAACCGAACTTGTAGAACTTCGCGATGGTCGCGCTAAAGGATATGGTTTCTTTTGTTGTGTATCTCCAGGCGCTATAATAATTGGAGTGAACAGACGAAAAATTCACTTGAATGGAATGGTTGTCATCGAGATAATTTCTTACTCGCAACCATCGGCGTGCATGCGAGAGCTTTACCGCCATGTGGTAATGCGTGCCTCCTGAAGAATGCCGCTCTTGACTAAAAACCCACTGCACAATATCAGCTAACCCGCTCCTTGTCTCATCGAATGCTTCCACAGCCGGTCTAGCAGAACTGTCTCTCGTCTGAAATTGTCAAGGTAGGCTTGACTGTAAGTAATTAAATGCACGCTACGCACTTCGCGATGCAACAGCCTCTCTTGAGATCCCACGTCTAGCTCTTCTGAACACCCATTATCCTCCAACTGTTCACTTCCCTCTTCACTTTCCTCCTCTGATCTGTCTTCAATACCCTCATGCTCGCAGTTATAATTTACTTCAGAAGTTACCATTATCCAAAAAAATTACCCAAGTTATAATCCCTCTTCGCACATTCACAAAACCACAACAACCAGACAAGCCACGCGCTGCCATAGCGATCATTTTTTTTTAAGTTTCACTTTTCATATTCTGCGCATGCTCAAAAATCTTCCCGCCAATTCAGACAATCTTAGACACAAACCTTGAAACACTTTGAGCATTCTGGCACCATTTCCGTACCCCTCCCCTTTGCAATGTTGTTGTAGCCAGTGAAACAGTGAAATGTCATCTCAACGTTGCACGGGGAAAAGGGGTGTTTCAAGGATATTGGCAAAAAGCCATCTGGTTAATATCAGTTGTTGGCATGTATTGTTAAGTAGTTTTCGTGAATAGTCCAGAAAGATTGCGATAGCGCGGTAAATGTTGCTGTAACTTTTGTTTGACGCAAGGAAAGAAAAACATTAATTTTCTAGGTTTCTGTGGAAATACTGGAACTGTTATTATAAGCCTAAAAAATGAGATAGAAATACAGCCTGCCCAAAATAGTCTCGCGTAGAAGAAGTTGAATTATACTGAGACATAAAGGTTAAGTGTGATTTGTCACGTAGCTGAGTGAGAAAAGTAAGTATGGTGTACAATAGGAAAGCAACGGCGGAAGAACGAGCGCTCATCAGATTTCTGTACATGGAAAAGAGGTATTCACTGAGAGAAATTGCAGGAAAAGTCGGCCGATCTGCAGCAACAGTAATGCGAGTGTTAAAAGAATCTCACAGTGCTTTGCTCAGGGAAAAGGGGTGTTTTAAGGATTTTTGGCGAGGATTGTAGCTTTGTTTGAACGAAAACGAATCTGATGTAGAAACTGAATCGTAATCTTTCCGTGGAATAAAATACAGGGACCGCGGAGGGGGAGGGGCTGGTAGGGCCGCGGCCCCACCGCTTTTTTGCGCCCCCGCCCCCACTTTTTGCGCTGAAAAGAAAAATAATTAAAATAAAAAAAAAGACTTGAAACAAGTTTTTTTCCGTCTATATTCCGCTATATTCTCTGTATTTTCTTTAATTTCAAACGCCAGGCATTTTGTGGGGCTCTTGTTCTTTTCGCGGTTATTGTGCCCTGGGGACGACTTGCCCCTTGATCAAACGCCATGCCTTGGCCACCCCTTCGCTTCGTTCGGCAGCGTGTTTTGTACTTCCAGCTCCGGCAGAGTTTTTTATCAGTTTTATCAGACGAAATGAAGAAAATTACTAGCTTTTTCAAGCCAAACGAAGGTGAGTAGTTGTTTTAAGTTGATAAAAGTTTTATATTTTGTCTTTCTCCTTTCGAATCAATGAAATATTCGATGGCAAGAAGAATTACATTACTTGAACAGTGAACGGCCATAGTTAGAAATTTTTCAGATCACTTCAGTGTAGTATTTTCTATACTAAAATTGTAATCGCGTCTTTTCTTGCATTGAATCTGAACTGACCGTGTATGTTGGTCGTTTATTAGAGTTAGCTGGGACTTCGTCAAAGTCTGTAAGCTCTGCAGAAAAGACGACAACTACTTGCAGTGAAAATGGTGAGTTTGAGTTTGACCAGTAAACATTTCAATATATTGTTAAAAGTTTCATCTTTTGGAAGTGCGAGTTGTTTCTGACTTAATATTCGTCAAATGTAATTGGATTTTTGGTGATGGGTTATATATTTATTCTATTTATAATATTCTACTTATTGTGAGCAATCCTGTAATTTAGCATACACATTTGCTGGACGGAATGAAAATCGCATGAATAATTTCGGTATCTTCACTAATGCCGACCTGAAAAGAGCAACAAATACTGGATAAAGTATGCAAAGTCACGCGACAGAAACAAATCAAAATACTATGGTTTTATTCCTTTTTTCGATTTTCGATACGAAAAAATCATTTTCAATTGTCAGCCCTCCCACTTTTCACCTTGCTCCGCGGTCCCTGAAATATGGTCCGTGTTTGAAAACTTTAACGCAGATCACGCTAGAAGACGACAATGAACTGGTAGAAATTCGAGAAATTTTCATAAAAAAATTAACGAGCAAATCTTTGACAACGACAACAAACTTACCTTGAAAAGCTTCTTAGTTTGCCTTTTACCCGGACCAACGGAGGAAAGATGGAAACAGCTTCGGTGCCCGGTTTCCAAAATACTCCAGCGTTTACATTAAAGAGCTGAAACTTACAGCGCTCTTAGTTTTGACCAAATAAACTTTTTCAACATGGCGAATTTGTTTTCACTTTCTTGGAAACCCTTTGTTGTGTGCTATTGTTTTTGTGAGCCAATAAAAACTTTCTTTCTTGACACCTGTCAAATCAGATTGTCAAATCGCACGTCCTGCACTTGTTTCCGGCCCCCGAAACTGGAAGAAGCCATATAATAAACATCTTATTAGCCTCGTTTTTTCGGTCTGTACTGTAAATTACGCCTGTATAAGAAACGGTTGGAATTTCACTTGTTGAACTACGGTGGAACCCGACTTATACGGAAACTGTCCATAATATACGGGTTTCCGTAAAGCGGGGTTGCACTGTGTAGAAGAGGGTAGGGAAATCTGTCACTTAGGTTGGTAAAATGCCCAAAAGGCCTTACAGGTGCATTTTTTTTGGCTGTGAAAAAGTCAAGAAAACGTTCTGGTTTTGTAATTTATTCATATTCTAAAGACAGCGCATTTACAGCAGTTAAAAGGATGCAAGTTTCTGAACTAGGTATGTGAAAGTGATACCATTTGTTAATGGCAGGTGTACGAAATGGGTACTTTTTCTTTCAAAAATGATTTATAAAGGATTACGGGGCTGGACCTCGGGACGGAGCCTCCCCTTAAAAACCTTGTTGAGTACCCCTTCCCACTCCCTGAAGGCCCATTCCAGGCAAGCCATAAGCGAAAACTCAATAGCGAGCGCAGACACGAACATTAAAGCTTGTATTCCTCACTAACCGTTCTTGCAATTTATTTTTCCGTTTCGCTCGTCGCTGATTCAAGATTCCCAAACTCACTAACTGAGCTTTTGCTAATTCGCCCAGAAATATTGCACAACGTAGCGATCTGTAGGCCTCATATGGGAAACGTAAGACGTTTGCGTTATCTTAGATGAGCTAACTTATACATTTCCCTTGATGCCTAGGTGTACGTTGCTGAAATTGTTCCCGCACGACTACGTGGCAGTTTGGGTTCTATTTTCTCATTAGCAATTTGTGCAGGTCAACTATTGGCCTATTTAGTAGGAGCTTTTTGTCACTGGAAGATGTCGGCTCTTTATGGCGCTGTTCCTCCTGCTCTCCTTGTCGTCCTTATGTATGCCATGCCAGAGACTCCTCGCTGGGCACTTATGAAAAATCGACGACTTGAAGCAATTGAACTTCTTCTGTGGCTACGAGGGCCGGATGTTGACATCGTGAAAGAGTGCTTATCAATTGAGTCTACTTTTGGTACAAATTTGATTTTTCTTATTTAGTCATTCGGAATGATAAATGTGATCTTTGTAATTATGTGGACCAATACTGTCGACTCTCTCTTAGCAGGCGCCTCCGTAAAACGGACAGCTATAGTTGGTCCCTGCCTTTCTTTACTCCCTTTATTTGACTCGCAAAAAGATGGAGATTGCTCTAAGACGGACACTTCTTGTAGGTCTCAAAGGTGTCTATCTCATAAAGAGTTGACTGCAGAGTGTCTTCACTATTGTGGCCTGCATCTATGCAAATTTAGTATTGACCAAATCAGTGAATAGCAATTTTCGCGCGTTTTTGTTGGCTCCCGTAACTCGGATTATCCTTATCTATTAGAGAACTTAAGATCCGACGACGGCGACGGCAACGGGAACGTCACAAAAGCAATAGGTTTAATTAGCAAAACAACAATTTTGCACGTGCATCACGCTTTTTTGTGCATTTCTTTGCTGTCACTGCACGACTACGACATGAAAATGCCTAATTTCACCTTGTACAGAGGAAGTACACAAGCGACGACGAAATTTCCTCTCTCTTTCTAAACTTGGATATGGTTCTTGGGAACTCAAGTTTAGGAGGGTTCGCTTACATATGACAAAGTAAGTGACTTGGAGTAATCGCAATGAAGATTGGAAGAACGCGAATTC